>JAGFZM010000078.1:789891-859738 GCA_017657215.1 Limnothrissa miodon
CACACACACACACACACACACACACACACACACACACACACAGTTTTATCAAATTGCAGATAAAAAATGTACACAAAGCAAAAAACAAATCAGTTTTTTGTTGTGACATATTCTGTCAATTACTCTGTGTTCTAACAAGACATCATGATCATCATAATAATGATAAGAGTAAGTTTGTTACAATTTTATATATAGAGAGATCATTCATTAAATTAAATTAATTAAGAACAGAAGAAACGTTACCACATTAAACAAATTATGATTGTAACTGCTGTGGTTCAGCCAAGTGGTAGGAACCTTTACCTTTGTGTTCACTGCGGAAATATTTTCAACGACGAGCAGGAAGCGGAAGTTGTGTATGTATTGGCAACGTGAATACTTTAGCAATCGGTGTTTGTTTGAAATGATTTTTGCCATTTAGGAAGTAACGCTAGTTTGTTTTGCCAGTTGGGCGGAATGGATAGCGGAAAACGACATAAACGACATGAATCACCTGTACGCGACACAAAAATAAAAATCAAACAAGAAAAACTCAGTCCAGTTCGAGGCCAGAGATCACGCCGATCAAGTTCGGGATCTAACGGTTCAAGTCCCCCGAGAAGGCGAGGCAGCAGGTGGGTATTAGCCATCAATTTGCTGAACAACTCAGCGAGACGTAAAAATAAAAGTGTGATGTTTTGTGTTGTATTTTTAATGTTGTATATATATCGCGTATCTAGCATTATGCCACACAATAGACTGTAAGTAAAATGTATAGCTAACTAGCTTATGTTATTGTTGAGTAGTGCTAGCTAATGCGCTAACTCTGTTTCATTCTGAAGTAATCCTAGCTTCAACAGAGACAGATGTTAGGTTGGGTCAGGCTAGCCACATTAGCTATCACAGAATATCACGTGAGAATGTTATTTTTGTGTTAGATCACCACCTAGGAGAAGGGACCGTTCCCCAGGAAAAAAAGACAAGGCGAGAGGAGGTCGGGACGACAGGTCGCCTCCAAGCAGAAGTCGCAGTCCATTTAGGGATCCTGATGTCAAAGTTAAGCGGGTGATGTATTTTATTCTCTTCAGCTGATAAGGAATGCGCTTTTTCTCTACTTCATTTTATGTAAACCAGTGTACTTTATCTGAAGTTGGATCTTACAAATTTGGATGCTTTTGGCATTAAACATTCTTCATTCATGATTATTGGTGTCTCTACAAATAGCCTAATCTGCAGTTATGTGTTCATTGCCATCAGGAACGTGAAGTTCATCGTAGAGATGAGGACAGGAGGCGTCCTAGCCGATGGGAGGATTTGGATGACCGGCAAGTAAAGAGAGAGACAGAGCGGCCACATCAGAGAGAAAGAGAGAGGGAGCGGGATCGAGAAAGAGATGGGGAAAGGGACAGAAGAGGGGGTGGAGGAAGAGGAGGTCGTGCTGAACACACCAGAGAGCGGGATGCTCATGCCTTCCAGCAGCAGGCAGAGGAGAGGCAGCGTCACAATGAGCAACGGATGGAGAGGAGAGCTGCAAGGGAGGCTGAGGACGAGGACCAAGCCTTTGGTGTCCCTGATGAGGAAGACAATGAAACCACAGCCACTGAGAAGGAGAAACCCAACTTTGAACTGTCAGGGGCCCTGGTGGAAGATACCAACACGTTCAGAGGGGTGGTGATTAAATACAATGAGCCTCCGGAAGCCCGCATCCCTAAGAGAAGGTGGCGCCTGTACCCCTTTAAAAATGATGAACCGCTCCCTGTTATGTACATCCATAGGCAGAGTGCCTACCTCTTGGGGCGGCAGAGGAAGATTGCTGACATCCCCATTGACCACCCCTCTTGTTCCAAGCAACATGCAGTTTTTCAGTACAGGTAAGGACGTGTTCAGTCGTATCATGTATTATTCTGGTAATGTAACAAGATTATAGCCTGGTACACCAAACATATTCACTTTATTCCACTGTGTAAAGTGTCTTGAATCCCTTTATGTGAACATCATCCAAATTAGTGATTCTAAATTTCCATCATGAACACAAGCACTACAAGCTGACAATATTTTTGCGGTACATTAATTATGCTTCTCTCATCTTAACAGCTCGGAAGTGGGTTTAGTAGACCTAGCTTTAAGGATTCAAGGAATTTATTGTCATATACTTTTTTTTTAAAGGTTTAAAAATGGAGTGAAATTATGGATTTGTCAGTCCTTTAAGAATATTGCAAATAAAAACCTTGCTGAGAGAACTAAACATTACATTTTATGTAATGGATTTCCCATTCAGATAGCCTACAAAAACACTTCTCAGATAAAAATGGGTAAGCCTTTGTCGCGTGCATGGGCTGAAATCCTTGAATTCTGAACACGTTTGATGTACCAGGCTATAGTCTTTGCATTTTTTGTTCTGTCTCAAAATTACAATGGGTCTTGGACAAACGCCCACAAAACAGCAAGTACATCTGTGCAGCGAATTACTTGAGTGCCGTACCTGCTCAGAAAAACGATTTGTTACCGCTATCTAGGATTTGTCTAGATTTCTAGGCTATCAAATGTTTCAAAATGTCATCTTGAAAGAAGAGACAAAAACATGTTTTAAATCTAGGTGGTTGCAAAGGCCATTCAGCAGCAATACTGGCCATGCACAGCCAGGTCAACAAAGTTCAGCCAGACTTGGGTTCCATGTGCTTTGTGTGGGGAGGGATTGTGTGATTGTCTTTCTGTAGCTGTGTTGTGTGATTATGTGTCACGTGTCAAATGAATATGACACTTTAAAATCTGCTAAATTTAAAATCTGGAAAAGTGGCTGGCAGCTAACTGGTTATGGGGAATTGTGTGTCCCAGCATTGGTCCAGTCATCAACCACTGCTTTACAACACCATAGGCAGAGTTTATTCAATCTGAATAAGAACACACCTTGAAGGCTGTTATCGGACTTACCACCCAGTAGCACTTAATGTGTGTAATAAATAGACATAAATTTGAAACACACTACAGTGTGCCGCTCAGTTATAAAGGAACTTGTTCAAATGCTGCACAATTGCTGTCTTTTCAACTGTGGAATCAGACATGTTTAATTGCTGTTTACTGTGGTTGTTACAGTTACCATTTAAAAGACCATAGATATCACCAGCTCTGACTAATAGGTGTGCTGCTGTACAGAATTAACACCCACCTTGCCAGCCAATCTGAATTCAGTGTTTCATTTCTCCGGGTAATAATGGAGTATTGATTAGAACAAACGGTGACAAATCTATTCTGTAGCATCTTGTTTTGTGGTGTTCCCTCACTAGGCTGGTGGAACACACCCGGGCTGATGGAACCACAGGGCGTCGAGTGAAGCCCTACATCATCGACCTGGGCTCAGGCAACGGCACCTACCTGAACAACCAGCGCATCGATCCACAGCGCTACTATGAACTGAAGGAGAAGGATGTGCTCAAGTTCGGGTTCAGCAGCCGTGAGTATGTGCTTCTGCACGAGACCTCCGACACTAGCGAGGTGGATGCCAAACCAGAAGACGAGGATGATGAAGGCCTTGACGAGTAGGGGGTCAATCTGAACACAGACTGCCCTTGGAAGCTTTTTTGGGAAAAGCAGGTGACAAGAAATTGCTTTCATGTTGTAATGAAACAAAAAAGTGGAAACGTCTTCACAACATGTCTGTACTGAAAGGCCTTTGTGTCCATGGAAGTATAAGTGTAAGACATTCTTATCTCAGGTGGTTAGCTGGTGTGCAGTGGTGCCGTGTACAACATACTCCACTGCCTCCGCAAGCTTATGCCAATTCCTACAAGTGCTTAATGCCAGCTTCATTGCTTTATCACCAAACATTGCTCTGTATTTAGAATCACGCCTATCACTGTGTGTCGTACCTCTGTTGTGTGTGTCCAGACTAGTTACTGTCAACATACGGGACCTTGTTGACTACTGGACTCTTCAAATAAATAAAAGAAAAACCTGGTGTACTACTTGTTCTAGAAAATGAAATTACAACTGTTCTATTAACATTTTTTTCTAGCCCATCTGTCCTGTTTGTAAACAGTGTGGAATACTGTCACTGCAGTTTGTTGCCTCTTGAATTTAGATGATAAATAATTCCACTGGTGTATCTTTTTAAACTGGTTCTGCTGTACAAAGAAACAGATTATTTTCATGTATCATAAGAAACTAAATTGTGCAGAATAGTTACAAACAACAATTCTTTTGTAAGCCCCAGAGTTTCTTGGCATATATATTTTTGGTTAGTTTTAGATGTTTTGTATTGTAAATAAATATGTAAAAAAAATCTGACTTGTTTCAGTGCAATCTTCATCTCAATTTATTTGTCAGGAAACACGTAAGCAAAGAAGCTCAGTGTTACATTTTGATTTAGCCTAAAACATCTATTTGCAAAAAATTATATAATGGGTAATGTCTAGTCAGAATCCCTCTGACCTACTTTACTTGATCAAGGTTTGGTGTTTAGTGCACTTTATCATTTTTTTATGTCATCATTATGTGTGTGTGTGTTTACTACATATATTTGATTTCTTAAAGTTGTTATTATTATATGATCATCCATTCTGTTTATTTGTGTACATCTGTCTATAGGTTGATACTCAACATTTGAAATGATATCAAGAGACTTACAAAAAATTCTGAGTTTGTAACTAGTGTGTGTAAACTGTAATGTAAACAAAGATCTTATAAAATTCACCAGCAGATTGAAGATATAAAAGAAATTGAGATCAAGTGAGATTGGGGTTGCACCAATCTCATACTGTACACAGGAGCAAGCAACCTTACATTTACAGGTATGTACTGACGATCAATAATTGGACTGGTTTGTGAAAAATAATGACATTCCAGAGTCAGATGTAAATGCTCAAATTTTATTAATTTCAGGGTGAGATTGCATACATGAGATCCAGTATCTCAACAGGAATACTTTCACCTAATTGATAAATATATGTGGACTATAATTTCAAATATTTTATGCACACTCTGCATTGCACTGGCAAGCCATATGGGCCTCGGTCACCTCCCTGAGGTCCACATTCTTCTGAGAGATGTTGCTCAAATCCAGAAATTGGCTCATGGAGTCTAGATAGGAACAAGGACAAGGAGTGTAAGTGAAACCTGCTATTCTCTGCAATCAAATGCATTAGTGAAGCATTTTTATAATAATAAAAATATGAGTAGTTTTAGTTAATCATGATCATACTGTAAACATGCACGATGGGAAGACGTTTTCAAGGATGAAGATATCTAAAACTCACCAGTGGAAAGGCAGTGGAATCCAACGGTGACTGGCATGGTCTTCATTGGGAAGCAACCAGGCAGACAACGCAGCACAGGCTCAACAGAGTAGCATTTAGACTCCTGACCATTCACAATCATCTGCTTCTCCAGCTTCACAGATTCAAGCTTCAGACGGCACTCTGAAACAGTAACAAATGCACTACTACATGTAGAGAAAGGGGAAGAACACTGCTTAAGGTTCAGATGAATGTTGCCAAGTGTCTTTCTTACGAGTGTTGTCACGGCAGTTTTCAGCAGAAAGTGTCCAGGAGTGGGCAAAACTGACAGGGCTCTTTGTCTGGTATCCATTGGGAGTGGAATATTCCTGATTTATTTCTCCATTGGCTTTACCACAGAGACCGCAAGTCTGACCCTTCATCCAGTCCACAACACCAACCTGAAGGACAGAGTGTTGGTGACGTGTTACTGAGATGAGAGAGTATTTTAACGGTAAAGCGTCTTTTGAGACATATTCACCTTCCATTCCTCCTTGCCATAGTAAACCTCCTGGAGACCAAGGCGAGGAGCGTGAAGAGACAGGCCCTGAGCTTTCTGTCTGATCTGGATGGGGGCTAAAATCCAAAGTACATGGTTACAACTGTACAGAGGATTAAAGAAGGTCTATTGTTGTATCAAATGTGTGAAATATAACAATTAGTTTACCGGTAGGATGTTGGTAAGGAAGGCTGGAAATGGGAACCTCCACACCATTAACCTTCACCAGCACACTACCGTCAGTGTGGTACATGTCAACATCCCTGTATAAGGTCACAGCAAGGTCATCAGTATTCTCAGTTCCACTATGCATCTATTTTTAGTTGGTAATGAGGTATTGAGGAGTACTCACACGTCAGCAATCTTCACATTGATGTGGTTCTGCTTGGTGATCTGATCCTTCTTGAGCAGGACCATGAATTTCAGTTCAGGAGTGCAGTCCTGAGCCAGCACCTGGTAGCAGGAGAGTGGTCTCTCAAGTGTATACTTCCTGTTGTTGAATGTGGTCAGTTGATTTTGGACCTGGCTACACTGGGCTGGAAGGGAATGTTATAGGACAAAAAGGAACAAGAAGCACATTTTTGAAGGTTTGTTAGAAGACTTGTAAAACCACGCCCAATTTTAGAATTATCCAACTAACCACTATCGAACTGCAATTTCAATTTTATTCCAAAGTAGAAACAAATCAGAACAATCCAAATAGAGTTTGACAAATACTAACGTTTATTAAATTTATATGAATATGTTTTTATAAATTCATTGCCAATAGACTTCATAAGGGGTGTTTATTTGTTTGTGCTTACCAGAGGTGGACTCAGCGTACAGGAAATGCAACTGCTCAAGGATGTGATCCTCAGGAATGGCTCGGATAACGGCATCAGCACCGATTGGCAGAGCAATGGGCAGAGGGAGAGCCATCTTGGAAAGAGTCATCTGGAATAGCAACATACAGTTACCAAATATACGACACTAATATATTTTGCAACAATTCCAATAACATGGAAATATTTACTGTACCATTGGCAGCTTCATAATGATATTGACTGCCCTCTCGGTAGGAATGGCAAGAGTCAGTTCAATTTCCTTTTCACTGTTCTTGGCTTTGTTGACAGTGATGCCAGCCATGAGAGCAGCACCCGGGATGTACTTAGCCAGTCTAAATGGAAACAAAAAAAATAAAAAGTAGAATAGAGTATCAGCAGGTGTTAACAATTACTGAGGTAACTGTTGGCTTATTGTTGGCTAATGGTGGTACCTGTTTGCGTAGGTAGTGACAATTTCAGGGATCTTCACCCATTCAAACTCCAGACGGGCTGCAGGGCTTCCACCAAGTAGACCAGCTTCTGCCTTCCAGATGGTGGCAAACTCTTGACACTCTGCTCCCCATGCAACCTTGGTCTGTTAACACAGAAGTTTCAAACACTCTTAAATATTGACTCTAACAGAAAATGACTTTTAATCCAACAATGAAGACAGTAAAAAAATCGTAAAAAAAAAATCGAAAAATCATACCATGACTTTGTACTTGCTAAGAACAACACCATCAGCACACATCTTCCAGTTGTCTGTCTCAGCCAGAGCAGAGATGATGGTCTGCAGCCTGTAGTTTTCTCTATCAAGATAGGCAGCAGCCTGGTATCCCAACAACTTCTGGTCGGCTCTCACAGCACGGAGGATGACCGCCACAGCAGGTGCAACAACATTACCAAGGTATTTGTTCTATGAGTAAAGATTGAAAATGAAACATCAAGCCCACTTTTATCCTCTAAAATGCACCAGTTTGAGGAAATTTGATGAATCATACCTGTCTGTAAATGGCCTCAAAGCTGGATGCACTGCTTCCACTGCTTCTCAGCCTTTGAGCGGAGATCCTTTGAGAGACCTGGTGCTACCGGTCACATATATTGACGTTAGATACTGTACAGTAATATATTTTAGAGACAGGACAGCAAATATTTTGAATTCCCTATTACTAGTACAAAAACTAGTACCTGGTTCTTGTGGAATTTCTTGAATGGGTATTCCTTGAAGGTCGCCTTAAGAGCAAAGAAAAATGTTTAAAACATAACTTGCACTATTAGATTGTAAATTCTAAATGTACACCCTATGTAAACCTCTTAGAATTCTCTCGATTTTCTGCATTGGTTATTAAATGGGATCTATTTTTCCTGTAGCTCACTAGTTTGACTACACAAAATGTACTGAAGCTAATACTACTAATGATTGAAAAGTATCTCTAAAAGATACTTCCTACATTGGCTGCATTCTGGGCATAATTCTGACGCTTTGAACATTTAGCTAAACAATATATTATATGTGGCCTGAACACACCTTTGACATGCGAGAGCTGGATGAGCTGGAGCTAGAGCTGGAGCTAGAGCTGGAGCTAGAGGAGCTCAACAGGCTACTGATGCCAAAGATGCTGGAGCTGAGCAGAGTGGAACCAGAGCTGCTGGAGCTTGCAGAGCTATAGGACCTGTGACTGGATCGACTGGAGCTGGAGGAACTGGAAGAGCTGTTTCTCAGAGCAGGCTGAAGGATCTTCTTCAGTTTAGAAACAATCGGGCTTTGTTGATCAAGGATGTAAATTTCCTTCAGGAGCTTTTCTGCAGCCTTGGGTCCAACTTGAACCTCAACCTCCAGTCTTTCAATGGCAGGGCCATCAGCTACATAAGAGAGAAACAGTTTTAAACAGAACTACTTTTTAAACAGTTTTAAACAGAACGTAATTATTGTACTCCAGAAATTCAATATATAAATTCATAAAAAGGCTACCTGGTTTCACAGCAACAAGAGCAGCATGCTGTCCAATCACATTCAGCAGAGGATTAGTCCTGATCAAGGCACCATTGCTAGAGGTGAATTCAAAGCATCCCTTGAGTCCCAGGAATGCAGCAGGGACACAGAAGGTCTTATGGATTGGTGCATTAGCCCTCAGCTGAGGTTGGACTTGATATGATGCAGCAGACTAAAAATGTGAATGGGAGAGTCATGTGTAAACCTACCACTTAAAGTCCATCAGAAAATGCTTTAAAAAAAATACAAGAATAGTTACCAAACTACGCTCGATGGAAGACATGCTCTCAGTGGACACACGCTGTGCAGCAAAAACAGGTACCATTGGTGTGATTCTCTCAGCTGCAAGGTCCTCAATGTTACGTGCAACAGCCAGAGTCTCAAAACTAGAAACATTAATACATTGTTACTTAATGAACATCTATTTAAGTATTGTTTTCTCAAAGAGTGCAGTGCAGGTTCTATTACCGAATGTTTGCAATGTGCTCTGGTGTCTCGACTGGGAGAGCCATGATCTTGAAGTTCAGTTTGGGAATGTCAGCTCTTGCAGCCAGCTTAGCAGGCAGCACAGTGACAGCCTTGGCTCTGGCCATGACAGCAGCCTGAATGAAGGCAGTGTTGACTCCAATCACAGCAAAGGTGTGCATGGAGACGCTAAAGAAGGAAAGGTAATATTAGAAGATCTACATTTTTATGTTTTTCATTCAAACAAGTGTGTGTGTGGATATCAATAAGCTGATGTACCTCGGAGTGGCCTCAGCTTCCAATTGAATATCTGACTTCAGCAGCTCGGCAGTACTGAGAGGGTCATCAAGTGGAGGATTAATGATGGCTTTCACTGTAGGTATTGGAGCAAGGGGAGATGGGTTGGTTTAGTAAAGTATCATTACAATTCATGCTACTTAATATAATTGATGATCTCTATAAAACTCTTGCATAATCATACTTCTGATGGTAGCAGCAGCAACAGCAGCAGAATAGACACTGAGCTCCATTGGCACACCAACAGCAGTGGGGAAGATGCGGCGCACCTCAGCAGCCAGAAGAGGCTTAGCGGCCTGAGCAGCAAAACCATTCTGCAGTGCCCTCACGGCATCCTTAAGCATGGTCTTGGCATCAGCACTGCTGGCAAGCTGGAGTGGTACAAATTAATTATATTTTAACACATTGATAACAGTAAATTAATCCAAATGAACATATTTAGATTATTTAGAGTATTGTAAATACCTGAATAGCTTGATCAACAATAGCTTTGTCAATGTTGGCAAAAGCAATCTCCTGTCCCATGAATTTAACATACACGGATGCAAGTGGCTGGCTACTTGGCAAAGACTTCCATTCAGCAATCTGGAAGAAAAAGAATATGATTTTGTAAGGCAAATGCTATTGTTTCTTCTAATGATGTGATACTGAAATGAAAAGTAAATTCAGGTTCACATACAGCATTCATCACACGCCTCATCTTGGTCATCCTGTCATCCTTGAGATCTTCCAAAGCACGAGTTTTCAGAAGGGCCTCCTGAATTCCCTCAGTTCTCACGCCAACCTAAATACAAAAGTACCCATTCATACACTCTGATGGATAATATTCTTAGATTGATGAGATTCCTTTGAAGTTCATATGAGGATATTTAGTAATTGAATATTATTTTCCCACACCTCCAGGACATCAGCAGCAGCTCCGGCGAGATAGGCCCGAGCTTTGGCCACAACAGCTTTGGGCAGAATGGAGGCACCATCGTTGATGATGAAAGCAGTGCCAGCAGCACCAGCCATTTCGGGATCTTGATAAATAGAAAAATTTACCTCAGAACAAGGATAAACTTCAATGGATCAAGTATTTTACGTTGGATATGTCGTTTAAAATGATGAACGTCAATGAACTTACTCCTGTAGATGTCAAGATGGATGGCCTTGCTGTAGCGGTAGCTCAGTCTATCAAGCTTAGGGCTCAGGATCTTAATGGCAACATTGCTGGCAGCAGCACTGCAATAAGAATTTATGATCATGTCAGACAAATAACCCTGATTTATTTGAACAACAACCTGCAAATTCAAGCAAGAGTACACTTACACAGTGGCATAGTCTGGGGCAGTGCTTCTGGTCAGGGATCTAATGTAGGAATATACAAAGCTGACAATCTGCATGCTGGTTTCCTTCTTCAGAATGCCAGCAATAGTTGATACCAGTGCAACTGTGGGTTTTGTCTCAAAGAGAACCACAGCAGACACCATGCGCAGCTCAGGGTGAAGAGCCTTGTCCATGAACAGTTGCAGGGCCACTGGTTGAACCTATAAAACCAAATAAAATTGCTCAAGGACAAAGTAAACATTAGTAAGATCTTTCTCTATCAAATGCCAATGATATAATTGACTTACCATTCTAGGTTCCCTCTTAGCGATAGTCCTTAGGGCCAAGATGGCGTCGATTTGCACTCTGATGGGGAGGGCAGCAGCAGCAGAACCAAAACCAGGGAGGATCTTCATGATTGGTTTAAGACTGGCAGGATGACCAGCGTTACCCATAGCTTTTACCAGCAGGGTGATTTCAGCAACATCAGCCCGTGAAATGGCCTCAGCAGCACGGTCATGGATGGGCTGAAGGATTACATTAAACATTTCAGTTGTGGAATCATACTTTATAAATTTATAAAAAATACTGTTGACAATGAGAAACATTAACCTTCAAGAGTTCAGCTGGAGCAGTAGGATCTGCAGCAAAGTGCTTGGCGATCATTGTTCCATATCCCAGCATAGCAATCTCACGCAAAATAGGGTTTGCCTGAACCTTTTGGTGCAGGGCCAGGGACTGTATGTTCAGAAGAGAGAAGTTGTCATTGTTCTTTCAGAGAAACCTTCGATTGAAATCTACTGTACACACTACCTGTGCAAACTTACAGAGACAAGTCTGATGATCTCCAGATCAGATGGAACCATGTGCACAGCTGCCAAAAGAATCTGAACCATTTCAGCAATGGTAATGTCATCGGCCAGGAACATCTCCTTGATGAATTTCACAGCAGCTGGTGTTCCAATAACAGGAACGGCATCCAGAATCCAACGTCTAAAACACCAGTGTAGTTCTTACTTACAGCATGGATATATCACTTATGTATAGTATTTCAAAGCATATGACAACACATACCTGTATTCTGGCCTAGTCTTATACTGATTCCAAATGGCTTGAATATTCTCCTGACTGGCCACACGCAAGACCTGAATCAGCTGGATAAACTTCAAAGGAGCATCCTCATGGACCTTAGCCACGTTGTTTGCAACCAGATGATGCAAAATATCCAAAGCCTAAAAATATTGAGATGATGAGGAATCTGAAAATATGTCAGGAACATGTTCTATGGTTATATGCTGGGTTGTACGTTTACCTGGGCATGTGCATCATTAATCTTCAGAAGCTGAATTGGAGACTGAAGAATTTCAGTGGCAAATTCATAAAACAGGGATCCACGGGCCACATATTCTGCATTGACGGGTACAATTGGGGTCTTCTCAAACTCCAGGAAAGTCAGGCTTTGCCTGCAGAGGGAAAGTACAGTTATAACACCCTACCATAAAATCTGTTGTATGATTAGATAGTGATATGGACACCTACTTGGCTTCCATCTGTGCAACTCCACCCATCCTAGCAACAGGTGTGACCTGATGAAGTTCCCTCACTGTGGCTTCAGTGATCAGAGCACCAGTAGCACTTGGCTTCATGATGTAGCTGTAGGTTGCAGCTCCAGTCAGGCTCTTTGCTTGCTGTATGTGTGAAATTTAACAGTTATTAAAGGATTTACATCACTAGACACTGCAGTTTCTGAATGAAATCACCTTGTTGCTTACCAGTGTTTCCAGGTAAGCCAGGCCCAAGTCTTTGATGATCCTCTCTTGGCAGTTGGTAAGATCCTTGGACTTGATGACAGCAATGCGTTCTTCCTTGACATCCTCACTAATGACATAGTGGGTCTTGCACACTCCCTGAGCTCCAGCCTTAACAGAAATGATGAACATATTGAGATAGTTGGACACAGGTTGAAAATGGTTCAATAGAACCCTCATGTGTTTTATTTTACCTCTTGCAGCTCATAAACATTCTGGGTCTTCTTGAGGTTGAGCTGAAGAATGTTCAGGATACCTCTGTGGACATTCAGAACTGTAGCGGAGACACCAGCAGGGGCAAACACCTTCCCAACAACACCATTAGCATACTCAAACTTGATGGGAATCATAAGCTGAGAAGCCAGTGCTGAGGTGAGCTTGGCGGCTGGGACGAAGGGGTCCCTTGGCCAGACACCGCTGTACTCAAAGATCTCAGGATCTGCAAGCTAATAGAACAGATTTAAGCATTTATTAATTATCATGAACTTCATTTCTTTCAAAATACTTAATCTTAATTTCTTTCAAAACACTTTAACATCTGTCCATTGGTTATTTACCTTCATCAAGAAGGTGTTTTCAGCCACAGCACTGATGAGAACCTTGCTGTTGACTTTTATTCCTGCTCTTGCCAGACCTTCCACAGGAAGACCACCAAGAAGCAGTGCCTCATATTTGTACATGTAGGTCTTAGCAGCAGCAAACTCAGGAACTGTAGAAACAGGTTTTTAGTTCAGACCACTTTTGTATTTATATAGTCCCCCAATAATAATGCAATTTTAAATATTACAATAATACTTTCATTGTTAAAGTTATCAAGTGCTTATACTCACCAAGATTCACATGTTGACTCGCTAGAGAAAATTTGAAAAATAACACATTTTTGTTATCTGTTACTCTAAACTTTTTAGGAATATCTTTAAGTTAACATTCTGTTCAATTGTTCAAAAATGCTCAACTTACCCACAAGGGCTAGAGTCAGTGCAAGCACAACCACTCTCATTGCTGGATGGATGTAAAGAACTGCACCAACTAATCTCCTTTTATACTCCCAGTGTTGCTGAAAACATGTTTAATCAGAAATATATCATTAACTTGATTGCTTAGTTTGAACCCTTGTACTCACATAAAGTTTGTGCCAATTCAAGAAGAGATGCAATTGTGTTAGGTTGACCTGACCGTACATCTTTGTACAGGTGTCCCAGAACTTACTGCCCTGAATCAAAACTCATGATATTATACCTGCACCTAAATATTTACATTTTATAAAAGTTGCATACTAACCCTACGCCTCCAAACCTCTTGAATATAAGTTTTTCTTTAATGTCATATTATGACCAATTGTCAGATATAATTATCTGACAACTGATCATAATATAGGTAAGAGTACAATGTCAACCTAAGCAGTAGCCCTGTTTTTTTAACAAAGATATTTGTTTTTCACTAAGTATATTTTGTGTCACCAAATGTCAGTCTGACATATTAGGAAAAAAGTTTGTCATAGTGATAAATGTGGTGTCGCAAGTATTGTCACAATCGCAAACATTCAGTTTTATTGGCCAAGTATACTTTCATATAAAAGGAATTTGACTTTGACTTTTATTTGACTTTGAAAAGTTTTCATACAGTTCAAGAAGTATAGATAGATAGATAGATAGATAGATACATACATAGATAGATAGGACTTTTATTAATCCATTGGGAAGTTTCCTCTGGGTAATTCTTTGCTCCAGCAGCAGTACCCACACACAGCTCTTATTAAAAAGTACTATATTCCTATACTCAAGAATAACGACAACAAAGAGGAGAGACTGGCACAGACTGGTAGAACATCCACAGGAGCCTCCTGCAGATGTTGAAAGACCGTAGTCTCCTCAAGAAGTGCAGTCTGCTCTGGCTTTTTTTATATGAAGGTGCTGTGTGTTTGATACAGTCCAGTTTGTTGTCCACCTCCAGCCCAAGGTACTTGTATGTTTTGACTACCTCTATCTCTTCCCCCTTGATATGAACTGGTTGTGAGCTTGACCTGTTCCTTCTAAAGTTTATGACCAGTTCCTTGGTTTTCAAGGTCTTGAGCTGTAGGTGGTTTGTGTGGCACCAAGCAACAAAATTCCCCACTAGACGCCCATACATATACTCCACTTCCTGATCATCCCTGATGCACCCAATGATGACATCATATCATCTGCAAACTTCTGAATATGGCATGATTCAGAATTATAGCAGAAGTCTGGGGTGTACAGGTTAAAGAGGAGCGGGGACAGCACAGTTCCCTGTGGTTCTCCTGTGCTGCTGACTACAGTGCCAGAAGTGATGTCCTTCAGCCTGACATGCTGCCATGTCGAGCGGTAGTTGTGGATCCAAGTGACCAGGTGGGGGTCCACCTGCATTGTGAACAATTTTTCCTATAGCAGACAAGGCTTAAAGGCACAGGAGAAATCCAAGAACAGGATTCTTAAAGTGCCTTTTTCCTTGTCCAGGTGTGAGTGGGCCCGGTGTAGGAGGCACAATATGGCATCTTCCACACCCGCTTTGCAGTGCTTTGTTCTATTTGCTTGTTTCACATTAAAATTGTCTTGAAGCAGCACCAAGGAGGTTTGAAAATCGCACCCTCCACAGTTTGGAACGAAGTCAATTGTAGTTTCCCTTGAACTAGGCCTACAGATCGCTACCCGATTGGGCAAACTTGTTTAGTGCCATTAACGCCGCAGAGAAAATGCAGCAAGTATCGTTCAGTTCGTTACGAGTTGATGGACCACCAAAACGATTTTAAAAACATTATTTAAAAAGTCTTTGGTGCCACTTTAAAATTCCAATTGTCCATTTCTCAGACATCTTGGCAAATTGCTAACTTTTTCTGAATTTATGTTTTGTATGTTCAAAAGTTGAAAACTCAAACAATGACTCAATAGGCCTATTCTAATTTTCTGTTTTTGCTTTTGGAATAGGCCTCTAGGACTAAACCATGAGGTTTGACCTACCAGACACCTGCAAACCAGGAGTTTCGGTCTGGCTTATGTCTTTGCTTGTGGATAGGTCCTTCATAACGTTTCTCAAGTCAATGTGGATTTACAGGTGTCTGCATGCAGTGCTCTCAGCCCTCTCGGAAAGGCCATGAGACTCAACCATTCCTCGCAGTCTTACACCCACTTTGCCATTTCCCACAGTTCATTCATTTTACAGAACAAAAATTCAAGCAGGCGTCCCATGAACATGCAGCAAAAGGAATTGCACTAGACAATCATACTGCTCTTGTGCCCTGTTTGTACTGAACAACCAAAAGTTCACTGACTGTGAATTCTTCTATTAATTTCTCTCCAGCTAGCGCCACCCTGTGGCCTATTAAACCCAATGTATTACAATAACTTTAAGCAACACCAAAGACACTTTAGTACCTTAAAATAATGTTGTCAAAATCGTTTCAGTGCTCCATCAACCAAAATATAAATGATCATACCCAAATATTGGCGGGATTTTTCATTGCAGCATCATCTCTTGGCCATCTAGGCTACAACCCTGAAATGATTGTGCTGAGACGTTTTTACAGTGAACTGAGTTCATAGGCTTAAAATATTCCCTTAAAACAAAACAAAACAAAACAAAGAAACCCTCTATACGGAGAGGTTACGGTTGCATAGCTGATATTGCATGAGAAGTCTTGTATGTGGGCGATTCTCCAACTAGGGTACATTTTGACCTTGACATTTTCAGAAAATTCAGAAGCATTTTTAAATTCAATTATTGGTGTATTTTGTATTCCCATTCTCCCTAGATACCTGCCATGGTGTTGGCTGTAATAGTTTTTCATGATTAACATTAAATCTTTGGCATTTTTTCTAGACCAGGCAAAAAAAAAAAGTCATTTCCATCACCTACCAAAAAATGTGTTTTAAAACAAAAATGTTTAAAGATTTTGTACTATAAGCATATTTATAGATCACACTGCCATCTGTCCAAATCTAACAATAATGTATTTCCCAGAAATTTAAGTGTAAGGATTTTACAACATTAACTCTAAACGCTAAATAACTAAGTTACTGAAACCTTTAATTTAACATTATACATTTTCAAGTCAGATATTTTTCAACCCATATACATATGCCCTATAATAATAATAAAAGATTTTTGCCAAGATTAAGACACTTGGTGAGAATATTTGACAATAATACAATAATAGTCAATATCATAACAATATCATTACACTCATGAATATCATAACAATATAAAATATAGCCACAAATACCATAACATTCATTGTGGATGAAGATCATGTGAGTTAAGTATCATAATCATAGTGAATGCCAACAATATCATAAAAAATCATGGATACAATAACAGTAGCCTATAAAAACACAATCAATATCCTAACAAACAGTATAAAAACACCATCAATATAACACCATCATATATCACATATCACATATCATAAAAATCATAATGGATATCATACTGAAAATCTTAGTCATGTAAACATAGTATTATAACAATCATAGCGAATATCATAACAATCATTGATATAATAACAATATAAAAACATCATCCTCAGTAACCTATTATAATCGTAGATATCTTAACAACATGGGCCAAATGTTCAGGTGGAATCAAGATTAGTGCATAATTCCTCCCAAATTGAAGGTTCCAGCATCACATGCCTCTTTGTTACTGGTTGAGGTTCTGGAACTAGCCTGATCAGATCCTCTGATCTGTATCAAATTTGCTCATACAAAATCTTGCCATTTGGAAGGTCAGTGCCCTGAGCAACAAGGGAGTCAGCTTGCCGTTTGATAGCAGCACCAATTCCATCTGCTGGGCCCTTGCCATGCCCAGCTTCAAGAAAATTCCAATTTACCCTCCGGAATCCCAAATCAAATGGAATTCTGCTCAAAAAGAAGAAATTCTTCTTGGATCGATATTGGGTAGTTGGCCCATCACTTATGGCATGAAGGGTGGTGACTTCTTTGTTCAACTCTTTGAGGTAGGGCAGCACTTTGTTTAGATGCACCCAGATTGCCAATGGGTCGTGGCGCACACATGAGCTTAAGGAGCACAGGCTGACGACACTATCCTTTGTGTGGGCTACACCAGTGTGGAGGGTTGCCTGCTGGTGGGAGTCACCATAAAATGTTGCCTGGATTTCCTCCCCATACTTACAGATGTAATTCTCAGCAAAATCTATCGGTAAAACAATGTTGTCTTCATTGATATTTTCTTTCAACTCTCTCAAAGAGATGTACTGATGTTTAATGTTGTGGATATGTTTTCCCATCTTATTTTTTAGTTTGTCTGAAAAGTCTTCGAACAGTGTCTGCAAGGTCCCATGAGCTTTTTCTTTTGCTGTGTGGTGCACTTTAATGATTTCTTTGGAGCCCTCTTTCTTCCTTTTCTCCCTGTCCTCTACAATGCTTCTCCACTGGAACCACCATGTCTGCTCCCCATCATCATAGGCTGATGTTTCAAGCTGTCTGTCTCTGCAATCTCTGCATTCTCTGTACATGCACTCCTTTGTCATATTCTCACATGGGACTGAGTATATGAGATCTGTTAGCTTTGATGTCTTAATGACTTTGTGAAAGAACAGCCTGTTGGCCATAAACTGTTGGAGTGGAGCTTGCACAGACATGTGTCTCTATCTTTGATTGTGGGTTTAACAACCCAAAAGGGCCGCTGTCTGCAAAACTCTGCATAGGAGAGTTTGACATCAGGGTACACATGCCTAAACTTCACATGTAAGCCCTTAATAGATTCAAGAAGGAAGCACTTTTGTATCTTTTTCTTCTTCTTTGTTATTGTCTCTTTTTTTCCTTGTTCTGGCCCTACTGTTGTCGTCACGTTCGAAAAACTCAGTAACTTTTTCCTTCACATTTTGGCTGATTGTATTTTGTTGTGTTTTCCGTGTGTAATTTAGTTTGTTGGTCCTTGTGATATTTGACCTCTGAAGCTTTGCGGAAAAGCCAAATGTTTTTTTGACCATGGTACCTAGACGGTATTTTTTAATGATCTTACCAGCCACAATTTTCGAGATCACTTTCCGAGCCTTGTGATCGTCACACTGGTATTTCTTTTTTATTTCTGAAATTATGTTGTTGTGGAATAACAATGTTCTTCTTAATTTGTTTGGTTCCTTGCTGTAGCTGCTGAATTGTTTTGGCTTTTGGGGATTCCATTGTTTTCATTTTCACCTTCAGGCGATAACATCTTTTCTTGTACTTTTCAACTTTTTTTTGGCTCTGTCAAGCTTTTCTTTAGTTTAATTAAGGTCACTGTACACATTTGTTATCCATTTTTGTAACCTTTTCCTCCCCTTTGTTCTCTGTGTTGTCACTGGGGTATGCTGATGTGGTTCTGGAATTGCAATGTTGTCAGGTGATTGTGGTGGTGTTTCTGTTGCCATTAAGCACTCTGCTGCTGAGACCATTTTAGAGACCTCTTTAAGTCTACTCCGTCTGTTTCTTTGTGCAATTCGCCACTGTCTTCTCATTTTTCTTTGTTCTCTTTTTGGCATTTCTGTGACAGACTTCACTACACCTTTCTCTTTTTTCTTTAAATATCTTTCTCTGTCTTTCCTGTAGGGCTGCAACAATTACTCGAGGTACTCGAGTACAAAAAATGCTCGAGGCAATTTCTTTTGCCTCGAGGCTTCGTTTAATTTATGTCACCAAATTATGTCTATTTAAAATTCAGCTGCTATCGTATCACGTCAACATTGTACACAACAGCACTGCACGGCTCCAGTGTCACTGTTCCTCCGGACTGCAATTACTGACGCACATTTCAAATATTTACGGCGGTGCTCTGTCTTAACGTTACTTGGTCCCTGACAATGGCAGAAAACAAAGATACCGTTGTGCGGAAAAGGCAGAAGATATCAAAAGTTTGGGATCACTTTACGCTTCGAAAGGCAGATAACGTAGTGCAATGTGTACATTGTAAAGCGGACCTAGCATATCATAATAGCACTTCGTCAATGCTGCAACACCTGAACCGAAAACATCCTCATGTGAACTGCACTTCAAGCGGACTCGGAACCTCTAAAAAGTAACGTAACGTAACGTATTTTACGATTGCTAACTAACATGAACACTACCACTTGTTAGAATTGCAGTAGGCCTATGTGTAACGTGTGTTATTTATCGATAGTGATCGCAAAGCACCTAAAAAATCACTCACTCGCGTCTAATGCTCTGTCACACACACGCGCTCACACACACCCTGAGGCAGCTTAATAGAAACCAATAGACAAATTCATTAGCATACAGATTCTTCTGTTCTGATACAGATATTTGTAGCTTTTAGTATTGGCCAAGCAAAGCTCATATTAAAGGCCTAGGCTACTTATTTTGTTGTCATTTTGAAAAGAGTTTTATTTCTAACGTAGGCCTATGTTGTGGTTAACACTTAAAGTGCTTTTGATAAAAGTGTAAAGATATGCACAATGTTCTCAATTTCATAATGAATATCTGAAATAAAATATATTTTTTATAATAGGCATTCCTTATTATAATTATAACATTTTCTGATATCTGACAGACAAGGATATGGATAAACAACTCTAGCCTACCACTTGGGCTTTGCTCTTATGTTGAGTGTAAATAAAAACCTTTTTTTGTAAGAAATAATAGCCAACTGGCTGCTTATTTTTAGAGACCTTTTATGTTGCATAATACACTATTGATATATGTGTTTAAAAACACAAAAGTCTAATTTATCCGATTACTCGATTAATCGTTGGGAAAATCGACAGAATACTCGATTCCAAAAATATTCGATAGCTGCAGCCCTACTTTCCTGAGGAACTCAGCATAATTCACTGGATCTGATTTGATTCTTTCCCTATATGATTTTGACTTCTCTAGTGCTGTTTTAGTGCTGAAACAGAGACCATTTAGCTATGTATTGTTTTCTTATCAATTAAATAAATATGCTTTATTTATAAATTCCAAGGGACATCAGTGTTTCCCATAACCTATGACAGTCTTCAACTCATCGCAACAATCAATCAGAAACATTCTAGCCCACTCCCTAACATTCAATTCAATTAAATTCAATTTTATTTATATAGCGCATTTTTACAAAAAAGCATGTCACAAAGCGCTTAACACAAGAGGCCCAATAACCAACAGGGGCAAGGAAAAACTCCCTAGCAGCGTTTTTTGTTTTTACTTGTTATGGTAAAGGAAGAAACCTTGGGCAGTTCCCACGGCTCAAGGGGCTAACCCAACTGCCTAGGGCATGTTTTCAGTCTCTCAGGTGGTGAGTAGTCCACTATTATTCCATTAGATACACATTACAAGAACATTTTGGTAAATAAAGTAATATAGGAGTCCCATTAGAATCCCAGGATATAGTCCCATGTCATTAGGTGCAGTCAAGCCAGGGGCCAGTTGGAGGCTGTATCAATCATGTCCGGGTCATCTGTGAAGCTGAAGGCAGACCGACCAGGAAACCAGAGATGCAGGATCAGGCAGTGGAAGGCAGGGGTGACCCTCAGCAGGGAAGCAGTGGCATGGACAGCGGAGTGGGTTGAGGACCATTCAGGAGGGCGCCGGATCACGTTGGAAGAAGGTCCCAGGAGAACCCAGGAGGTGCAGGTGCAGGCAGTAGAAGGCAGTGATGACTCATGGCAGGGTGGTAATGGCATGGAAAATCAGAGAGAAGATGAGTTAGAACAGTCTCCATCAGATTTCAGAGAATGTGAGTTATATTGCATGTGCAACCATGTACAGATGTTGGCTAGGTGAAGAGAGAGAAATAAGTGGATAGCAAAGAGAGAGGAAGAGAAAGACAGAGTGGAAATTGTACGGGTTAACAGATGGGTGTATTGTGGCAGCATTAAACTATAGCAGCATAACTAAGGTATGATGTATAACAAGCCAACACCACCAAAGGAAATGGTCAGTGGCCAGCAAGCCCTGGACGAGAGCTTACAGCAGAGGCAGTCCTTTCCAATAATACCCTGAGGAGGTGTGGCTTACCATAAACCATCCCTAACTAAAGGGGTCAGTAAATAGAAAAGTTTTGAGTCTAGACTTAAAGGTGTTGAGTGTCCGCTTGACGAATGTTAGAAGGGAGTTTGTTCCACAGGACAGGCGCATGATTTCAGAATGCTCTTTCTCCCATTGTGGATTTTGATATTCGTAATTACTAGGAGACCAGCATTCTGTGACCTTAGGGGTCTAGAAGGGTGGTAGGGAACAAGTAAGTCTTTAATATATGCTGGAGCAAGGCCATTAAGGGCTTTATACGTTAGGAGAAGTATTTTAAAATCAATTCGGCTTTTAACAGGAAGCCAATGTAAGGAAGCAAGGATAGGTGTGATGTGATATTCTAACCCACTCCCTAACCCCCCTAAATAATCTCAAATAATTTGTTGGGAAACACTGGACATCATATATAAATTATGTTTTTACACTTTGTTATTAAGGAGTAAATAATAACTGGGCAAACAACAGTTTAATAACAGTCATGTCATTTCCACTCCAACCAGTCTTTTCCACTACCATGGAGGCAGTAGTGGAATTGACGGTTGTGGAAATGACATTTTCTCACTTTCCCTCCAAAATATCATGCCTGCTTAGCTTTCTAGCATTAGTTTTAAAATTAGCATTAGATCATCACAAATTACAACAAACAAATTTAAAAAAATCCAGTTTTTTTCCTCCCTCATGAAATATGAGCAGTTCAGAAATGACATGCAAAAAGTGTTCACTAAGTTTGAGCCATATTTACCTTGAGATGTCTTGTTTTTATTACCCCCTGTGGGGATCACTCTTTCATGAATCTATGAGGTTCCCTTTGGAGTGTCTATTGCTATGGTTACTCAGTAAACAAATCTAAAGCCTGGGATTGTATTTTGTACAGGGTTGTGGAAATGATGGTAAACCCAAGGGACAAGTATTCTACGTGTGAAAAATATGACATATTGAAAATAAATACAAAAAAACCCCCAATATATTTCATTGAAATGTATTGTAATAAATACTTTATGCTTGATTTTGACATTATTTTATCATTATTTATAAAGTTAAACAAAGTCAAAGACCAAGTCTGACCTAGGGACAGAGGCGAAATGGCTAACACATATAAAAAGCTTACAATTTTATAGAAAACATCATAGTTGAACCATGATCATTTTTTCTAAGTTCCCCTTAATGAGTAGTAAGTGTGAAAAAGAAAGAAAGTAAAAATGTTTTTTTTTTTTTTTTTTATCTGCCTGGGACATAGTTGGAGAACCACCCTTGTGTGTTTCTTGTAAGGTAAAAGTTGGCTACAGTTTGAGCTGTGTCGAGGATATGGTTTGACAATAGAATACGGCAGGATTCATTGTGGCGTTTAGTGTTTATTGATGGGACTGGTATTTCTGCCGACGGCCCGGATAGCCTAGTGAAGTAGGCTAGTTCAAAGAAGTTGATATCGGCTGCACACGCAAAGGTGTTGGTGATGATATCCATCTTTCGACACGAATTGTGCGTAATGACACGATGGTTGATTTTTGCTCGCCTCTGGCTGGCAGGTGACTTTCACCCAAAGCATTTAAGCAGAAACAACGGTATGTCTAAATGTATCTTAAATTGGGAAGTTCGTTTTTTTCAGTTTCTAAGGTCTAGTCTGGGTGAATTGTTGCAGTTGTAGCACAGCAGCGACAGAGGACGCAGCTTCCTAATGTCCCGAAAAGTGTGAAAGGAGGGGTGGAGAGGGCGTGACCAATCGTCTGAAGGAAAGGAATGTTGAGGAAGACTCACCTGAAAGCTTGCAGGAGTCCTGTTGCGCCATGGAAAGAAGATGAAGGAATTCCATCAAAGTTTTTTTTAAGATTTTTTATTGGGCATAAAATACTTTGACGGAGATACAATGTATACATCTGAGCGCAGGCGAATGAGCCTGCACGAAATCAAAAGGAAAGATCCTGTTAGAGTTTCGGCTGGAAGTCTATGGCAGGACCCGTTGGCGATCGAACTAAGTAACGTAAACACCTCTGGCAGAAATATAATTTCGCCTCGAAGTCGGACGAGGGCCCTGGCAGTGGTCTACGTCGTTGTTGGGCATGCTTCAGTGCCTCAAACTGAGGAAAATCTATCATTAAAGTGCCTTAATGAGGCGTGCGGTGATACACATGCAGTGTTGAAAACCATTCCTTTTGAGAGAATAGCCCTGGGAACAACTGATGTTTTGGACAACTTTTACAACGCAGGTGAGTCAGAGCTGTAGCAACTTTCTGGATTATATGTGAAACGATAGCCAAAGCTGCTAACCTGCATGCGAACCTAATGCAGTAGTCATACTTTTTTCACGTTCTTTCTGTTTCAGATGTTGCAGTTGTTGAGATGAGTGATTCCTTTTGCCAGCCATCTCTATTCTACCACCTGGGCGTGAGGGAGAGCTTCAATATGACGAACAACATAATTTTGTATTGCAACAAGCAAGAGAATGACCTGCAAGCCCTCAAGGTATGCAAGCAGTAACTTTAGCTTCTGTTAAAGCGTATGGGTGAAAGCTATACCACGACCAAAAAAAAAAACAGAAACCAGTTATAAGCTGCAGGCCAAATAGGGTCAGAGTGCAATACCCCCACCCCCCAAACGAAAATAACTTTCTGCATGATCTGACCATGCTGAATGTGAATTTGAATGTTAGCAGGGAACATTTTGGGATGCACTACCTATTTCAGCCTACTAAAAATGAATGCTGATTCAAAGCTATTTACCCATCCTTTAATAATTTTGGAGTTTTTGTCAAGACCTCAAGACCCTCAGTACCATACAGACAATTTTAGAGATACCAGCAATGCCGTTAGTGATATCATGCACATTCAGTGCCTTTATCTTTTAGTGACAGATGAACAGTTTTGCTTTGCCATGTGTACTGTAATGTAACTGTTTATATTTCTGTGTATGTCTGTTTGATTCTCTTCAGGAGCAATGTGGAAGCTACACCTTCATCCCATACATGGTGTCTCCTCAGGGCAAAGTGTTTGCCAGCGACATCTCCACTATGAAGGGCATCCAGGAGCTCATGCAGCCTAGCTTCAAGCTGGAGCCACTGCTCACTCCTCTGGTGGACAGACTGGTCCAAATGCTTGAGAGTGTCCAGATCCACTCCAGGTCTATGAACAAAAATAAAAACATTGTTGGGTGTGGGTTGATGTTTTCGATAGAATACTTTAATTTGTGTAATTTTACAATTTTGTGTTTGATGTCTGTCTCACAACTGTTGTCAGATGTTGCTATTTTGGGCTATGCTTCAAACTGACAGCATTAGTCACAAGGTTTATAGCTTGAGGTAGTTTGATGAGCTAACTCGTCAGTGTTTGTGGTTATTCTCTTATCAATGGTATTAAATTTTTGACTAAGGAACCAATGCGACAAAGGCTACATTAATGCAATTATGCTGTGAATAAAGAGATATTTATTGTGCCCTGATGAATGTTTGTAATTGTGACCCACTGACTGTGAGATTTTGTTTGGGCAGTGAGTATTTCCGAGAGTCAATCCGGCAGGAGATCCGTTTGGCCCGTGAGCGCTTCACTGGGCAGGCTTTAAGCCAGGAGTTGGGTCGCATCCAAAACAGGCTAGATACCGTGGATTTGCTGAGCCCTGACATTGTTGTCAACCTGCTTCTCTCCTATAGGGATGTCCAGGTGAGTGTGTGTGAAAGTGTATGTGTTGTCTCAGTGTGTTTGGAAAGAGATGAGTGAGCATGATACTGCACAGCAAATATAAATTATCCTTGATAAAAAAATATCTTTAATAGGTAAATGGAGGGATGGGGAAAGACATGATTAAAATGTACCTCACACAATGTATTCTTTTTATTCTTGCAAGAACCTGCTCCATTTAAAGGTTTTGCATTTGCAGTGACATTTTGTGCTCTTAGGTAACAACACAGGAAAGCCCCTTTGGCCCCAGTGGTGTTTTTTCCTTTCATGTATTCTGTTGTCTTTGTTTCAATATGTGTAAAGAGACGTAATGAACCTGGTTATATATTTGTAATGTCATGAGAGATGTATGCCTTATCAGCCTCCTGTTAGAACCAAATTATCATTGTGAAATCCCCAAGCCTGCTCAGTCAATTAGACAGAGCTGGATTTTGTCTCCGTAACACGATCCTTTAAATATTAAAGGTGTTAGTCATTTCCGTAAATAATGGATGGTAATAGAAACTGTTTTGCACTTCTAGGACTACGATGCCATAATCAAACTGGTGGAAACCCTGAATACCCTTCCTTCCTGTCATGTGGCTGCTCAGCAAAATATTCAGTTTCACTACATTTTTGCACTTAACAGGTAGCTTAACATTGTTCTCTCCTCTATGCCAAACATGCCATTTGAGAAACCAAACAAGAAACCATGTTTAGACATTTTGTGATTAAACAATGGTGCATGGCCAAGTCGGTTAAAAAGGAAATATACATGAATGACTTTATTGCTTATGGGCACGTTGCTCATCTTGGGTTTGTTTTGTCAGGAGGAATCAGCCAGGTGACCGTGCTAAAGCCCTGGCCGCCATTTTGCCTATTGTGGAGTCAGGGAACAAGGTGGCATCCGATGTGTACTGTTTGTGTGGACGCATCTACAAGGACATGTTCATGAGCTCAGGATTCACTGACAAACACAGCCGAGATCAGGCCTGCCACTGGTAAGATGAGAGGCTCTCTCCACTCTTCTCCTGTCCTGATAAATGTTATCTTCAGCATACTCTACTTCTCATACAAGTTTATTCATGCAGCAGGTTGCCGTTTGTCTTTAGACAGTGCGTATCTTTGGCCTGCTCTACAGATTTATCATTGTGTTGTTATGTTAACCCTTTTTGAAATAAATATATTTTAATTTTAATCATCGTCCTGTTACAATTTAGCTGAAATTAAATATATATTTCGTTTGGAATGTGTTTGGGTGTGGAGGTGGCAACAGACAAAGTGTGTGCTCTGAGATAAGATAACTATGACTTATATTGACAAATGCATCTAGATTGTGATATTGTGATTTAAATGCCAGTGGGTAAATGAGGCCATACTGAGTGCAGTGCATTAGACCTATCAGAGGGCACTTAAATGCACTCATCAGACCCATAATGTTGACAATTACCAGTCTTGTTAGGACAGGCCTTGATCTGTTGGGCATCCATGGGAGGTTGAAGTCATGAAAGAGAAAATGCATAGCCTGAGAGTATACAGTCTTACGTAGAGTACACAGAGAGTATACAATTAAATGAGCTTTGGAAAACTTGCCGTTTTAATGCAGTGCAATATCGAATGTACTAAAAGGATGAGGAAACCGTAACAGTTTCCCACAAAAGTGGAATTAAACATTAGCAAATGACGGCCACTGCACATATTGATATATGGGTGTTGTTTGCAGGTATGGGCGAGCGTTTGAGGCGGAGCCCACCTTGCACTCAGGCATCAACAGTGTGGTGCTCCTGATGGCTTCAGGGCATCAGTATGACACATCTGCTGAGCTGCGTAAAATTGGTATGTGCTGCCAGTATCTGTGTGTGAGTGTGTGTGTGTGTGTGTGTGTGTTACTACTGCTATATTACAGAATCGCTGTGCAAAACTAGTCCAGACCAGTCCCTCAGGTCACTAAGCCCAGAAGCAGCATGAAATGATAAGAACATAGAAACAATTGACATTTATATCTATGGGTTTAAAGCTCCCACCGGATGAGCACATCATGGTTGCAATCAATCTAAAGCTCTTGTTACTTTCATTTAGTGTACTTTTTCCACTGTTTTGTTTTAATCTCAGTTTACTCTATTTAACCTGTTTTTTTATCTTGATTTAATCACTGTTGAAGAAAGAGTCTATAAAAATTAAATTTTGACAATTCTTGCTATGTGCTGACTTATTTTATATAGTAGCATCATTGTTTTTCCACTGCCCAGTGTGAAGTCATATTTAATCATGAATAAAGTCACTATTCTTTTAAGTGCACAAAGGATATACTGTATTTCTGTTTAAGTGTGTGTGTGTGTGTGTGTGTGTGTGTGTAGATAGCATACTCTCAGTGTATACACTGTCCGCATTTTGGCAATTCTCTTTTGGTATCTGCTCTGGCACATAAGAGGTAACTTTGGTGCTGGTGTAGTCAATTTTGCTGTCTTTGTGTGTGTGTGTGTGTGTGTGTGTGCGTGCACATGCAATTATGCTTGTGTGTGCACTTTGTGCTCATTTCTCTCTGTGTGTGGCTAAGTTTAAGCTGTGCATCTGGTTCAGGTGTAACACTAAGCAGCCTACTGGGCAGGAAAGGGAGTTTAGAGAAGATGCAAAACTACTGGGATGTGGGTTTCTACCTCGGTGCAAGCATCCTCACTAATGAGCACAAGAAGGTCATTGAGGCCTCTGAGAAGCTCTATCGACTTAAAGCACCCATTTGGTGAGTGGCATCTTAATATCCAACCTGATCACAACCTTACAAACTTAAGATACCTCATTGATTATTTTTTTTAGTCAGTTACACAGATTTAATACATTATCAATGAGTCCAGTGTTTCATGTTGGCACTCTATTATTACTTTGCTGACAGGTTTGTGGCTTCCATCATGGAGACCTTCATCTTGTACAAACAATTTACCAAACCTCAGGAGGTCAAGCACCCAAAGCAAGAAACGGTGGACTTCTGGATGGAGCTTATGGTTCAGACATGCAAGCCCACTGTCTCCACTGCACGCTGCCCTGTAAGGCTCTGCCATAGATTTAACCTTTTCACTACTACAATTTACAAACTAGCTGGCTTTTAAACTTTGTAAAAGCATTACATTTTATTTATAGACTCTCTTTTATATCACATATGTGCACATCTTTTATGTGCATAGAAGTTACTATATTTTTTTCAACCTCATTGTCTGAACACACATTATCACCTACAGTAACATCAGTAGACAGATATTACACAAGGAACACCATAAACAGCTATTTGAATGACAAGCGGGTAAAGTAATGAAAAAAAAAAAGATCTTGTTTCTGATGTTATTGTCTACACACACATGATGGCTGGGCCCTCTCCATCTGGCCTACAGGTGCTGATTCTGGAGCCCAGTAAGTTGTTCCAGCCGACCATAGTCAGTGTGAGTGAGGAGGACGCCAGTCGGACTGTGCAGCTGCAGCACGTTACACCGCTGATGGTATTGACACCCATTCTCAGCTGCTCAAGACTCTCTGTTTGTCACTCTTCTTTCTTTCTCCCCATCTCTTCGTTCTTTCTCCCTATCTCACTCACTCACACACACACAGAATTGATTTGTTCATTCACAAGGAATGGTTTGTAATAATTATCTTATCCCCTGCATTGCTTATCTTTCTGTGCTTGCTTATGCTTGACGAACAAAAGATGCAAGATCACATATTATATTGTCTCTTCTGTCTAAGTCTCAGATGAGGTGAGAGATAGAATGACACAAAGCTCAAGGAGACTCTCCCAGCTCTGTCATATTGGATTTCTAATTTCTAAATTATTTACATTGCAAAGTCTATTTTAACAGAAGACCAGAAGACTGTCATAGTTTTGTTTAGTTAATGTTTTAAATAGTCTCTCTCTTTCATTTCCAGAAAGGTCTCCATGAATGGACTTTTCCTGCCTCTGCAATCAGGGGAGTAAGGTATGTATAGTCAATTTAAGTGTGTGTTGGTGTGTGTGTGTTTTTTTTTTCTGGAAGCGTTTATCTCTATGTGTCTGTGCTTGGATTGTGACATCGTCCTGAGTATCTGAGTGTCTTTTCAATGGTCTACCACAGGGGCTGATTCTCAGACTCCTACTTTTTCCAATTTACACCACTATCAGAGGTGAAATGATCCAGTCCCATTGTTTTTTTTATGTGCTGATCATCTCAAAATCCACCCTGGCTGTTCCACAAACTATTAACATAAACACCCTTTATAGATCCTAATCATCCTTCCATACTTAATGACAAAATTCAAATGCACACACAGCACACTCCCCCCATTGTTTTTTTTATCTGCAGCAGCAGCTAATTCACTGCTGACCATATTTGCTTTTAAAATGGGTAGCTTGCCAATGTGTTTCTTGGACCTCCAATGAGGAGCCTCGTTGTGACTACTGTTTTTCTGTCCACCTACGATGACACACTAGCTGTGCCTTGGTTTGATTTATTTACTTTGACTTTGTTCTCCTCTTGCCTAACAGCATTGATTTTGTTTGCCTACACATGCTACACAGGTCACCCATACAACAACCTCTAACAGCTGCTGTGTTTTCAGGTTGTAGATGGATCTGATCAGCAACACTGAAATAGTTTTGTGTTATTGCAGTGTAGGCAGCAGTAGAATCACTGTTTAAGTCTGTGGTAATATTGTATCCGTCATAGACGGGAGCAATCATGAAAATTTCAGTATCAACCACTTTATTGCATATTGCACTTTATTTGCATTTAACCCAAAGTGTTAAATACTGAACCTATCCTTTAAAGAAGGACTAAGCAACGTTCTGTTTTTCTCTCTCACGAGCTCCCTCTAAAGACCGCTCTATTGCATTGTATTGCACTGCATTCTATCGGAGGCGGTCCGTGCTGCTGAACATTGCAAGTGCTGTATCTACCGCTATAGGCCATGGTGGGGCATTCTACACCGTTCGTTCGCCGTGTAATGACTCATTTTAGCATCCTAAACTGTATGAAACGGATTAATTAAATGAAAAATGTTGCATAGTGGGCCATTAAAGACTTCTTCTATATGATCTGAGTGACCTGGAAGACACATTCAGTGATAAAAAAGCAAGTAAAAGTGCTTTCAGGTGCAAATCTCTGCCAGTGTAAAGAATTCAGGATTGGAGTCTTATGTTCTGTCTTTGTAGCTCTTCTAAGAACACGTGCTCCTGCATTTTAAATTAACTGTATCTCCTTGATGGTCCTCTTAGGAAGGCCTGGATATGTCATTGCTGTAGTCTACTCTATTAGTTATAAGCACATGATTGAGTTTTTCTAAATCCTGCGGGGACATAAGAATCCTAGAACTTCTTAAGTTATATTTTAAATGATAAAATGCTGATTTGAAAAACACCAAGATTACTTGTGTTATGATTGTTGAGATGGGTGCCAATTCTTTTTTCCTCTGTTGTCCCAAAAATAATTACTTCAGTCTTTCTAGTGTTCAGCTGCAATAACAGATTATTAATTTGGTACAGACAGTTAAATCAGAGGGTTAAATCATAGGTATGTTGGTATGTGGAAGTGGTGAGTGGTCAGTTGTTCCATTTTCTTCCCCTGAGATCTCTTCAATCCCCCCATCCCTCTCTCTCTCTCTCTCTCTCTTTCACTCCACAGTGTTTCTAAGTTTGACGAGCGGAGCTGCTTCCTCTACGTTCTGTACAACTCAGATGACTTCCAGCTGTACTTTCCCAGCGATGCACATTGTAAAGGGTGAGTGTTGCTTGCAGCAAACCTCTGAAAAGGGGCCTAGTCAAACAGAGCACTGGGAGTGGACAGCCAGTCAGGCAACATCTGCCAGGGCTACAGTTTAAAGTGCAAATATTTTTATGTACATGTCCATAGGAAGATGAGCTGCATAGAAAATCTTCATCTGGTTCTGGTTCCCCTCCCATTAACACTATGGCAAAGTCTTAAATGTTCTTCAAAGAACATTTAGTGATGAAGAAGTATTTGAATGAATTAAGCTGCAGCCTTCATGTTTCTTTTAAAAATTGCAATTCTGTAAATGCAAAATACAAAAGACTTTAATAAAAAAACACTTTAATGCATAATGCATATTATGGACACAAAAATATTGCTTCATTCGGAGTGTGTGTGTGTGTGTGTGTGTGTGTGTGTGTGTGTCCCTGCTGAAGCTGACTGTCTCTGTACTGACTGTAGTTGTCCTTGATACTGTTTAGGTTCTGCGAACTAGTGAACTCATTGCTGCAGCAGGCAACCAGGCCCGTGGAGGAGCCGTGTCCTCAGAGCGGAGGGGTTTTGGAGGTAAGGCCTTATGTCAGCAAGCAAAGGCCCACAGCATGTGGTCTGCCACATCACTTTCCCTCTCACGTCTTTCTTACTAGGCCACTTCACTAGTCTTGGCAATGAAGTGGGTCTAAATAGAAAGTCATTACCGAGAAATGTTACTGTTCATGTTAGCTGGAATAATGTCAGTGTGATAAACCAACAAAGGCTCCTTTTGTATTCCCTTCCCCCATCTACTGTATTGAGATTAAGGAAAGCTTTTATCAGTAGTTCAGCAACTGTATGACAGATGCTTTGAATCAGAAATGTGTGACTTTATCCTGCTAATTTCTGTCCTCTCAGTACATCTATGAGACGAGTGAAAATGGGGATAAAGTGGTCCTGGGCAAAGGGACATATGGTGTTGTATACGCTGGCAGAGACCTCAGCAACCAGGTGCGCATCGCCATCAAAGAGATCCCGGAAAAAGATAGCACGTAAGGATGAGGACCTCATTAATATTTTTCAGACTCCATCTCAGACTGTATGTACAGTTTCGTTCCACTGTCAATACACATTTTGTAATTAATTTGGATGTTGAATGGGGTGCTCATGCTTGGCACTGTGCATAGACAGCAAGCCTTTATGAGTCACAATTTCACTTACAGGAAGGTGTTTACCGTGTTTGATAAAACAGCCTTTCCTGGTGAAAGGAAGTAGCTGCTCTCTTCCAGATAAAAGAGCATTTTTGTGTGTGTTGTCTTGGTGCTTCACTCTAGTTTGGGTTGCTTACTCTAAGCTCTAGAGCACTAGAATTAGGCTAAGATCAAGTCATATAGTTATATAGTTAATAGGAAAAGGAATTTCACAATTCAGAATACCAAAGACTCAACTGAAGTGTGCTACAGAAAATCGTTCCTTTCACCAACCAGGTGACTATGTATTGATTTAGGCCAGACTTTTCCATAAAGGTAACCTTGTTGAACCCAAACAAACCTGTTAGCACATTAGTATTAGTCACACAGGCTGATCTGGCCACCTTGTCAATAGGGATGGCTCATTTAGATGTTATAAAACAATATTTCCAGATAATTCTAGTCAGTCATTAACTTTGACTGCTCTGGGCAGATGAAAACAAAAAAAAATAATCAAGTAAATCAGTCTTAGCTATTTGTACTGAGCTTCATCCTGTTCTGTGGTTTTGTCTGCACATTCTATGAGTTATGTCTTTTCTCATGTGTGCAATCCTCCTTGTGTATGCCATCATGCATCCCCCTTCTCCACTTATTTAAACTACCAGGTTAATGTTAGGGCACTACATTATGTTAAAGATTTACATTGACCTGTCTGTGCAGAATCATTGTGAATTATATACAAAATGTGTGCTTTATGATTTCCTTTATGATGTCCTGACCTGTATGCTAAAAATACTGCGCCTGGTTCCCATGGGTGCTGTGGCAGCTCCTAAGAGAGGTTAAATGGTCTTGTTTTTTCTCCATGTTTTTGAGATCCGGTCTCTTCCCTCATGTGGAAAGTTCTGTTCAGCTGCCCCCTTAAACCCTCTCAGGATGTGTTTTTCTGTCCCCATCACAACTACACCATCTTTTCTCATCTTGTTTTTGCTCTTCTTCCCCTCACTATTCGTCTCGCGATAGGCCTTGAAATTCAGGCAGAGAGGGCTTAAATTTTGGTTGCGAGGCCCCTTACAACTTTCATTGCTAGACAGATCTTGTCAACATAAATGTGATAGAATAATGTAGGAATGTAAATGAAAAAAAAAAATACAAATGAAAGTCTGCTTTTTAAATTTCTATTTTTCGACTCCATGCTTTAATCAGCTATTCCCAGCCGCTGCATGAGGAGATTGCCCTGCACAAGAGGCTGAAGCACAGGAACATAGTGCAGTATCTGGGCTCGGTCAGTGAAGATGGATTCATCAAGATATTCATGGAGGAGGTCCCTGGAGGTACAGTAGTGATTATCTTTCTATTTCTATTTCCTTCCCATTCATTCAGTGAGTGAGTGAGTGAGTGTGAGTGGGTGAGTGAGTGAATGAAAGAGAGTGAGTGAGTGAAAGAATGTGAGTGGGTGAGTGAGTGAGTGAGTGAGTGAGTGGATAAATGTGTATATGTTTGCAGCTCCAATAAAAATGCCTCCCAAGTCCCAGTTCTCAATAACCTTTGCCTCTGACACACTCTGGCAATTCCCCAGTGTGTAGAAATGTAAATGCAAAAACATATTAGTCAGTCAGTCAGGTTGGGTGGCAAGGGAATGCCCTGACTGGATATGGGCAGCAGGAAGGGGCGTGGGGCTGGCTGCGTGGGTGGCTGGGGGTGGGCTGTGGCAGGAAGATCCAGAGGAAGTGCAGCCTAAATAGAAGCCTGTGTTGAGCAATTCCAGTGGGCCACTGACGCACTTAGGTGATGATGCAATAAGAAGTTAGAGGCATTCTGACCTGCTGAATTCCAGAACCTGGCCATTGAACTGTGTGAAACTGTGTTTTGACTAATCTGCTTATCCAATTCATTTTACAGGAAGCTTGTCCTCCCTTTTGCGGTCAAAGTGGGGTCCTCTCAAAGACAACGAAGCCACAGTGGTTTTCTACACCAAGCAGATCCTCGAGGGACTCAAGTACCTGCATGACAACCAGATAGTTCATAGAGATATCAAGGTAGAGGAACACGCAACCAAATTTTGGCCACAGAAATCTGTCGAACATTTATGAGAAGCACAAAACAAACAGAATTACCTTACATATAAATATAGATTTTCTGTAAATGTATTTGCTTGGTTAGTAAACTGAGTTGTATCTACTGCAGCACTAATGCTTACAAGTGAACAGCATTGACATGGAAACTGAGTTCTAGCATGTGTCAAATTTTCCTGCAGGGTGATAATGTGCTTATTAACACATACAGTGGAGTTCTGAAGATATCTGACTTTGGCACCTCCAAACGTCTCGCCGGCATTAACCCCTGCACAGAAACATTCACAGGTCAGGAGAAAAAGAGAGCGCAAGTGTGTGTCTGTGTCTGTATGTGCATGCATGATTTTTTGTGTGTCTACCAGTAGTGAATGTAATGTACATTACAAAGGGGAAATTACTGTGTAAATAAGTGCTGTTTCTGTGAGTCAGATCAGTGCATTTTTCCACGCCACTGATATGTCTCTTTGGCACGGTCAGGAACCCTACAGTACATGGCTCCAGAGATCATAGACCAGGGGCCCCGAGGCTATGGCAAGCCAGCTGACATCTGGTCCCTGGGCTGCACCATCATAGAGATGGCCACAGGCAAGACCCCCTTCCATGAGCTGGGCAGCCCGCAGGCAGCCATGTTTAAGGTAGATCACAGAAAACATCCATACAGCCTTAAAGCAACACGCCACCGTACTTCAGTATTGAAATATATTCTTCCCCTGACTTAGACAAGTTGATACATACCTGTTTTGTCTCTGTGTGTGCATGCAATTGTTCTGGTGCACGATGCTACTTTCTTAGCATTTAGCTTAACCCAGTTCTTTCAATGAACACCAAACAACCTAGAAGTTAGAAGCCACCAAGCAAATCCACGTCTTTCATGCGGATACTCGATGGTTATACCATCATAAAACAGGCTGTGCCTTCTACATGCATAGAAACAGTTTTGTCTTATTAATGTTGTTACTTCTGCACAGTTCTGCACAAATCTATGTCTCTAATGCAGTAAGGCCATGAGGAGATTGTTAAATGGCATACATGTGTGTAGTCAGCAGAGTCTACATTAAGGGGGTTCTGATGTCTTTACACTATTTTTGAAGAATGTATTTGTACTGTGTAAAGTTTTTTTTTGTGTGTGTTTGCGGATACTCGAATATTTATTTAAGATGGTTGTGGTGACACAAAGTAAAACGTAGCAATTTTCTAAGCAGATAACAAGGAGAACTATGCATGGCGGAAAAACACTTGGGAGCCCTTCACCCTTAACTATTCGAGTATCCGCATGTAAATAGGAAAGACATGGATTTGCTTGGTGGCTCTTTGGTGTATATTGAAAGAACTGGGTTAAGCTAAATGCTAAGAAAGTACAAAACAGGTATCAACTCGTCTAAGTTAGGGGAAGAACATATTTCAATACTGAAGTACGGTGGCGTGTTGCTTTAAGTTTTCCATTTGATACATCACATCATGCTTACATGATCTCAGTGATATGCCAGAGACATTTTATGACCCTTGCTAAGACATTTCCTGTGCAGTTTTAGGCTTCCTTTTAAAAGTCTGATATTGCAGAAAATGTTTAACTGAATATCTTTCTTGCTTCCTTTCTCTCTCTTGCAAATTTAGTCCAGGAGTGTAGCGACTATGATGTCCCTTCTTGTGCAGGATGACACAGGTCCTGCCAATGCTGACTCAGACCTTTCCATTTCCTTGTTTTTAATCTCCTTTTTTTTAATTTTAGCACCGCTTTCCAGAGCTTGTGGTTCTTTTTTTATTAATATGAACAAATTATCAAAAAATGAAATTGCCATGTGTGCTGTGTTGCCCATAGGTCGGTATGTTTAAGATCCACCCCAATGTGCCAGAGTGCATGTCCAACGAGGCCAAAGGATTTATCATGCGCTGCTTCAGGCCAGAGCCAGACAAGAGAGCCACGGCCTCTGAGCTGCTGAAGGACACCTTCCTCAAGTCCAGCCCCCGCAAGAGGCTCAGACAGGAGCCTGTTCAGAGGGAGGCAGCAGGTCAGAGGATGCATTTTCACTCAGTCCCAAATTAAGCTATGGAGTTAGACAAAGCAAAACTAAAAAACATGCATGTTTCAGAGACATCTTTTCAAATCTGCCTCACACTAAATTTTATGACTGGACTGTGTGTGTGTGTGTGTGTGTGTGTGTGTGTGTGTGTGTGTGTGTGCCCACAGTATTTAATTCAGAACTACAAATGGTTGAGAATAGTTTTGTTGTTAAAAAATTATTGTTATAAAGCACTTATATTTTGAGGGTTCTGTTAGGAAGCCTTGGTGCTTGGTGCAGGTTATTGTACATTTTTAAAGGATCTCTAAACCAGTAAGATAAGTAGAGATTTTAAGACTGACACTGTCCCAGCTACATGGAAGTAATTTAAAAAAAACAGTTTTAGGTAACCTTTAAAGAAAATCCTTCTCCCAGTAATCTGCCATTCCTGTTTAACTGTATTTCATGCTTGGTAAAAGTGACATCACCTCATTCAATGGAAAATCTAAAATTGAAAGGATTTACTAAATCCTTTGACAGAAACAAAAGCATTTTGAGAGTTCCTATCCTATCAAGGAATTATAACAGTGCAAATATTACAGGTCCTCTTATCGAGAGTGTCGGGTCTAAAGTGATGTATGTGTGTTTGTGTGTTGTGTTGTGTGTGTCTCCCCTGTAGCTGACTACCACAGAAGCATGTCCGTGCCCATCGCGGTCCATGTGGAGGATGTGGACGCCGACACCAATGAATTGTCCAGCTCCCTGGACCTGCGACGGACCTTTGCCCTCAGGATGGAGGACATTGCAGAGAGCCCGCCCACCACTAGTGGCTTCCTTCCGTTAGTGTTGCCCTTGACCACACACACACACACACACACACAACCATGTCGTCCTCACAAATAGATTTAAAATAAAACATTTGAATTCTTCATGCTAAGCTCAAACATCTAATTACTTAGTCGTAAATTGGATAAATTAAATTAATTTCTGCTTCTGATCTCTTCAGTTTTAATTTTTTTTTTTTGTGTGTTGTCATGTAAGAAATTCTCATAATACTGTCTGTATTTCCATCAAACACAAATTAGCATCTTATAGCAGTGCCAATAAGGGCCTTTTAGGTGGATAATCTAGTTTGTCTAGTTATACACCAGAATTTCTTAATGCACACAATACTGCAATGGGCTTTCATGCATAGTATATAGCATGTATAGTATAGAGGAACTAAAAGTGTATATAATGTCACTGTTATCTGTTGATGGTTTAGGATACCGGAGGAACCTTCAGGGGATCTTACTAGCCCGGCCGGTACTGGGGAGAACCTGGGCCTGTTCCTCCTGCGCAAGGACAGTGAGCGGAGAGCCACTCTGCACCGAGTCCTGACTGAGTACATCGGCAGTGTGGTGCAAAACATACAGGACGCACTGCCCAAGGTGCTAACTGTGTGTGTGTGTGTGTATGTGTGTGTGTGTGTGTGTGTGTGCCTAAGGACACGTGTCCCTCTATGTGGAGTCCTCACATATGTCATTGGACGCATAAGGGTTTGTGAAATTAGTGGTAAATAGTGGCCCATATTGCTGTGCATCTAGGCTTTGTGTGAGTGTGTGTGTGTGTGTGTGTGTGTGTGTGTCTGTGTGTGTGCGCGGGTGTGTGTGTGTTTGCACGCATGCGGGTGTTTGTATGTATGTGTGTGTGGCCTTGTGTTCACATACACCTCCATTCGTCCTTCTCTCAGTCTGATAGTGAAACCTTCACAGATGAACACATCTCAGAGCTGATTGGCTGCTTGAGGGAGAACATCCGCTCACCTGACAAGAAGCACTTGACCAACAGCCTTTTGAAGCTGCGCAGGAAGCTGTTCAACGATGCAGTACCACTCAGCAACCTGCAGTCTGTGCTCTTCAGCTTTCAAGATGCGGTGAGTTCTCTCTCTCTCTCTTGCTCTCTCTCTCTCTCTCTCTCTCTCTCTCTCTCTCTCTCTCTGTCATCTCTGTTAAAAGAGTATTTTTGAATGTTCTGAGTGTCTGTAGGCTTCTCATTCAACTGGTTGTCAGCGTGTCTGTGTCCCGTGTGTTGTTTTGTGTAACATTGTGTGTTGTGGTGCAGGTGAAGAAGGTGTTGCGGCAGCAGCAGGTGAAGCCCCACTGGATGTTTGCCCTGGACAACCTCCTAAGGCAGGCCGTGCAGGAGGCCATCACAGTGCTCCTACCGGGTAAGACTGCACTTAAAGATGTTGTAGTAGTAGTAGTAGTAGTACTAGTAGTAGTAATAAGTAGTAATATGTTGGGGTTATTGTCATTGGTCAACATCTGTGTGCTCTTAGTTTTAAAATTATAACTATAATTATTACATTAATAACTACAAATTATATTTTATTTGCACTTCTCAAGGAACCTAAAGAATTTAACAGTAGTCTCCACCACCATTCAAGCAATTTTGTCTAATCCCTTTTTCTTTTCTAAAAGGCACATATGTGTCTAGTATGAGCTCCCAGACATGGCCAGACAACACAGAAATAATTAACCCAATAATTAGGCCTCCCAAAACGTATACAAAGACACACACTTCATAAAAAGCAAAGAAGTACTCTGTGATGATTTAGTAAAGAGTTTTAGAAGTCATTTGTTTCTTTTGATGTGTCCAATATCAGTATCTTTTCTTTTTTCTCTCTCTTTCTTTTCTTCTCTCATTAGAGCTGAAGCTGCAGCTGCAGTCTTCTTTCGAGGTGGACGAGCCGTGCGGATCCCCTGACATGGAGCCCCAGACGCCCACAAACGCAGACACCCAGCAGGACCTCCCTGCCTCCCCACCTCCTCAGGAAGAGGAGCAGTCTGCTGGGGAGAACCTGGCCAGCATTTGCCTCCTTACCGAGCTCCAGGCTACCAGTTCTCCTCTGGCCAAGGAGCTCAGGGAGCTTAGGCTAGAGACCAGAAGGTGAGGAGATGCTACATCCTCTGTCATTGTGTTACACTAGGCTGGTGGGTAGGGAGGGGCATCACAATCTGCATGCTTCTGCATTGACTTAACTCTCGTAATTAAAATAAAAAAACAACCAACAGAGAATTTTATCGGGTCAACAGCAATGCTGCATTGGTGTTTTAATCACTATTAGTCTGTATGTGTGTGTGTGTGTGTGTATGTGTGTGTGTGTGTTTGTATGTGTGTGTGTATGTTACAGATTGCTGACCCTACTGAATGAGAAAGAGAAGGAGTATCAGGATCTCCTGAGGGGGACAGTGGAGACTACAAAGCAACAGATTGATACCATCAGAGAGGAGAAATCGTTAGCTTCCTCAGGTGCTGCTACAGGCTCGCTAACCAACTACTCCACCCACAACCCTGATATCGAAATATCACTATTAAGAACCCTGGCTATAGGTTTTTAAAGGTCTTGACCGCTACCTTTTCACTTTCCTTTATAGAGAGAACCTCTGAGAACAGCAGACTGGTGCACTGGTTGAAATGTATTTCTGTGGACCAGGACACCATAGATACTGTAAGTACAACTGGAATATGAGATTGTGCTTTGTACAATTTCCCAAGTTGCACTGTGTATAAACCTCATGTCAGTGTTTTATGCAAAATGAAGTCTCAGTCTTCAGTGTACCGCTTTCTTCTCTGCATTATGCCTCTGGTGATGTGTTAAAGTACAGTATTATGTCTTTTTACAGCTCCTTTCCCACCAGTTCACTTTGGATTGTCTTCTCCACGTAGCCTCCAGAGATGATCTCAAGTATTGTAACTTAAAGTAAGGAGCCAACAGCTGAAGCAGTTCAATTAATCATCTTTGCTATTTCACTTGACTGTCACAGTACTTTGAGTAAACCCCATTTTAACGGATTGACGAATACATGCATACAGTGGCTTATGATTTGAAAATCTAATTCTGTCTTTGTCCTACAGGGGGGGCATGCTGTGTCGAATCTGGGCAGCCGTGTCTAAACAGAGACAGACTGGCCTTAGCACATGCGCAGAGGAGGAAGGAGACACCACTCTCTGAATACTCAGAGCGTTAACACCAGATGTGATGCTTCTACATGCTTATTGGTCTGTGCAGTAAGGATGATGCAGGTCTATTAAAAACACACAAACAAACCAAAAAACAGAACACTCAGACAGTAACACCCACACCATGGCCTACAGACCTGTATATTTATTGGCTGGTCCAGTAAGGTTGACACGTGGTACATTAGGAGAAGAACAAATAAAAGAAAAGCCCTGGCTTTCTCCATTTATTATTGTAACTTATTATTGATGTTTCCCTTTTTGTATTGACTGTTTGTGACGATAGTGTTTGGGACTTCAACACAATTCAGAAATGTGTACAGAGATCAGTAATTAATTTCGATAAACAAAACTGGTCAAACCTCAGTATGAATGAACAGAGATATTGTAAAATGTTTAGCTTTTCCAAAGAACATTTTATTTCTTGCATTTATAAGAACAAGATTTCATTAAATGTATAAATGGGATTATAGACATTTTATTTTGGATGTTTCAGTTGTCCTATTCTTTTCAAGCTGTGGAGTTTTTTTTTATTTTTACGGGGCTGTTTTTTATTGTTTGTATATTTTTCACAATATTTTATATGTTGGTGTATGACATTTATGCCTTTGTTTTATTGTAAAAAATAATTTTCTTTGGGAGGTACAAAAGCTATTTTAAGCATTTACTGTATGAATAAACTTAAGTGTTTTAGGGGTTTGTGTTTGCTGTCATAAATATGTATGAAATGTTCTACAGACACAAGATTGAGTTCATATCTCGATTTTGTGCAATTGCTCAGATGCTGAAACGAATACAATGCATTGTACATCTTACAGACACATGGTCAAATTACAGATAAGGATTTGGGAGTAGATTTTGTATTTGTGGTATTTATCACCGAACTATCTTTTTATCTTTTTACTGTTTATTTGCTATTTTTTTTAGCATGATGCAGTTGACATGGATGCCAGACACCTTTGAAATATACACTTTTCTGCCATATTGAAATGAAAGGGTTCAGAGGATCAGCCCAAAAACACAGTGGTAGGGGAACAGATGGGCCATATTAATGTGAGAGGGTGTAGGATTATTTATTTATTTTGTACATGAATGGAAATGAAATGGCAACCACCATTTTTTTTATGAATTGTATTGGCTATGGCTTAGTAGAACCTTGACTCGGATTCAACCTAAAATTGAGCCACTTGCCGTAGAACTGTCATCTAAGCGACCCATTGTAGCCCATTTCCAAAACACAAAAGCTCCAGGCCCTAATCACAGCCCAGCGATGGGCTTTACATGATGCAAAATCAAAGATGGTGTCAGCGTGACAAACATGGATTTTGGAATGTTGTTTACAAGAATTTAGTGCACACTCAAAGGGCTCTAGGTTAGTGCAACAACTTGACTGAAGTGGCCCTAGACCTGGATTGGAAAAGCAATTTTATCTTGTCTCATTTGTCACATCCTAAATCAGTTGTAGTTCATTCATGGTTGCCAAATAATTTAGCCAAAACTGAACATTATAAACCTAAAAATAAGAAGTATGTAAATGTAAACACCAGGCGGGGTGCAGTAGCAGTTATGTAGGTCAAATGGCAATTGGTTTACCTGGGTTTAATTCCCCAAGCCTATATGTTGCGATTGAGACATTATAACTTTGGATATAAGCATTAGCTTTTAATTGTACTTGACGTTATATAACTTTAGATGTTACAGTGTATATAACAATATACACTGTAACGTAACAATGTAACACTCCATTCATCAATTCTATGTCCTCTTACATTCTATGACTTCTTACAGATTATGCCCTGGAGAAGTGAATGGACAATCCGCTTTCCCTGAAAAAGCAGACCGGATTTACCAAGGCAACATATTAAGAGAATACAGGCAGGCAAATAACATATTAGTATTATAGACTTTTGACAAATAGATTACAAACCCTCATCTTCTCTTAACAAAACGATTGTAAATTACACATTGTAAAATGAACAGCCTGAATTGTTTCAGCATCCTGGAATAAGTATGTTAAAACAAATCCTTTCTTATAGATAATAAACATGGATCCATAAGCACGTAGGCTACTTGTTTTGTTTAAATCACACCCTTTTTTGTTCTGCATCTAGAGGTTGGCATGCTTGTGGTGTCTGGCCTGTTTGAGGTATGTATTCAGGCCGGACCTGTGTCTTGTAAAACAGAGGTGAAGAAATGTGCACACATTTTGCAAGCACTGGTAAGTGGAAAGACTGAGGCCCAGCCTGAGGTGGTAAGGCCCTGCTAAAAATGCCTTTCATGCCTCCCCAGCTTGTTTTCACAGTGTTGACGTCACCTTGGAGACAAGTGTTTATGTCTTCCTGTTATCCTTGCTAGAACATCCAAGATGACGTGGACGCTCCACTTTTCACACCGACCGCTTGGGAGACCATTTGATCCAGCTGTTAGTAGATGAAACCCCCACCCTCACCCCCACCTCCACCACTATCTCACTCTACCACAGCGAGAATTGAACATCCTGAGTGACAGGTCTGGGATGATGATATCATCACTAGCCAAATGAATAATAATTCTCATCTATAACACAGGGGTGGAGTTGGCAATGTAGGGCATATGAGATCATCTAAGGATTAGGCAGGGCCCCTGATTATGTGAATTAAAATAATAAAAAAAAGAGATTATATAAATAATATAAAATACCTATAAATAATATAAAAATACCTATGTTGCACAGGAAACTTGTTCTGTTAATGATTTTATCGTGGTAAAACTACATCATTACCCTGATGTTTTTGCAGGTCATCTCTGATGTTTTAATTCTGCTTTGAGACACTTACATGGATCCACCAGAAGAGGGAGTTGACAACATGAAAAACTGACACTTTTTGCAATGTGCTGTACCACTGTGTGTTTCTCTTTCTTTCACACTTTCATGTGTGTATGTGAATTCTCTCTCTTTCTCTCTCTGTTTCTCTCGTTCTTTCTCTCTTTGTGAGTGTGTGTGTGTATGTTTGTGTTTAAGTTTTAACTTTGACTGATTATTATGTGGTAGGCAGCAACAGTGCTGTGGTTGTATGAGTTGACCCAAACATGGCCCTGTGTCTTTCAGCCATCTGCCTGTGGAATGTAACCCTGCTGGCTCCTACCCAGTGCATCATACACCACACCCTTTACAGTCTCTGCTGCAAAACACAAGAAACACACATGCACACCCACACACACACACACACACACAGACACACCTTTAGTTGTCACTTGTCTGCCTGATCATCAGCCAAAATTATAGCTCATAGGAAGATGACGTAGCCCATTTTCATCCTTTGACAAGGATAAGAGTGACAGACCTGAGAGTACGGAGAGTCGTCAGGGTCAAATCTTCACATGTTCACTGAAGACTCTGACTTTGGTGCTGTACTAGTAATTATTCCTGTTGGAAGATAGTCTAGGTAGATGGACAGTGTGTGAAGGAGAAGGTACTGATTCTATAGACAAGAGGACAGAGCTGCTGGCTTTCCCTTTATGTGCCTTTTATGTTATACAGTATTGTAGTGGTCATTTTGTGCTCTGTCTCTAAGAAGTATTTTGATTGATTGCTACTGAAAGCCTGATTAAAACCGCTTTAGACAAAAAAGAATCCATTGTCTAAGACCTTATCAAATTGTTACCTCTATGGCAGCTGCATTGTCACATTCTCCTGTTTATTTAGAATTAATGTACAATTGTAAGATGTTTAAATGCATTCATTCGTCTTCTCTAGAATTAGAAGAATCCCATACAACAAGTATTTTGCGGTAAGGTGTGGTTTTTCTTAGTAGAAAGCACAGTAAATGACATGTGCTGCATTTATATCTCTTTGATGTGTTTGGAGACTTTTAATGACACCAATGACATCATTGGCTGTGATAACAGCTATTTACAATATAATCTAGACTATGTGCAAATGTCATTCAAATTCAACACCCGCTCTTTGATCATGTGCAAGCGGAGTCTGGCAGGTCTGTTTCAAGCTATTACATATCCCTTTGTTATGACATTATATTATATTCCCCCGACCACTCATTTCTAAAAATAGTCTGTGTGTGTGTGTGTGTGTGTGTGTGTGAGAGAGAGAGAGAGAGAGAGAGAGAGAGAGAGAGAAAATTACTGTGATGAAACAACAAATATTACAGCATATCAATATACATCATTATTGAGAAAGTGAGAGCAATTATAACGTGTTGATAGCCAACAGATCAGCACTGTCTTTATAATCTGTTGTTTATCCAAATTGGATTTTGAATTTAGCGTAGATTGGCTACTGTTTCTGATGTTATTTAGCTTTTATATAACTTTTGTAACAGAACTGTTTTAATGGTGAAATGAGGGCACACTCAGCCTTTGATCAGTAGTGTCATACCAACTCTCCATTTCCTCATTAACCCTTTCTTTTTTTATTCCCTTCACACACACACACACACACACACACACACACACACACACACACACACACATACTCTTATCACTTACGGTGTACTGTCTTTTTACATTTGTCACATGCACACGCACACTCTCTGCTCGTCTTTCTCTCCTCCGCACTCCTTAGTTCTTCCAGTCTCCCTCCACCTCTGCTGTCAGATCTTCGTGAGGCTTCAGGAGGAACTCTCTCTAATCCACAGTTGGCCGAATAATAAGGATCTGTGTCAGGACTCAGGAGTGTGGAGGGGAAGGGGGAAGCGGGTGCCATGGGGCTATACTACTTAGGGCAATGGAGAGAGGGGTGAGGGAGTGTGTGTGTGTGGGGGGGTGTCACTTTGGGAGGCGCAGCATCTCAGGGATTAGCCCAACCACCCGGGGGCGGGGGCCTCAGATCGCCCGCCCGCTTCCCTCCCAGCGCCACGACAGCATTACAAAGGGACCGTCCCACTGGGGCGTAGGGGGAGGGGTGGAAGTGGGAGAACCATTAGAGCAACTGTTGTTTGGCTCAACATCATTAGATAAGATGCTGAGCAGGCTGCATGTTCAATCTTGATCACATTCACTTTGCATGCTTGTTTATTTGTGTGTGTGTGTGTGTGTGTGTGTGTGCGCGCGCGCGCGCGCGCGCGCGTGCTGTGGATTACATTGGTGTTTACAGAAGCATGTTTATCTTGATGGGATTTTTCACATCCCTAAATTCAGTTGTTTTCTCCATATTGTTGGTTATTTATTTGATTATTTATCACAAGATTGTCTTCCATGCTTTCATTTCTTTTCTCTTTTAATCTCATAAGAATACCATTCATTGATGTTGTGTAATATATACGACTGTAATCATTGATTATTTTTTTATTGCTAGCATATTTAATCGGACTGAGTGGGCATCAAAAAAGTCTGAATCTGTCTCTCTACTCTCAGACCTTAAAGTGTGAAGTCACAAAGGAGTGTTTTCCTTCGTAATGGCCTGAAGAGTGTACTGAAATCATCCATAAATAATGAACATCTGCCAGTCAGTCAGATGTCCTCACAGTGCAAACTGTGTACAAGACATTCTTATTTATCCTGTCCTGTCTTGACCCGGCCCAGGGAAAAGGCATGCACCCCCCCACCCCCCAAAGTGAAATCAACGTGAACCTAAGGCTTTTGAATGACACCACACAAATTACTGTGCAATGAAGTTAAAATAATAACTGAACAAGCTCAAATCACTGTATTGCTATATCCAGCCTGATGCTTTGGAATGACATTGCGTGGTGCAGGAGGGTGAGAGCAGGCCGGTCCTGGCCCGAGGACTCATTAGTTTGCACCGACCACAGCCAGACAGAGACGGAAGGTCAGCTCATTTAACACCACACTAAACAGCCGAGAATGACATTGGATATGGAAGTGAGCTTCTGTGTAAGTGTTTGTGAACATGAGTAAGTTTGTGTGTGTGTGTGCGTATTTCATGTACCAAATGCATTTCCAAATGCAATTAGAGCTAGTCATAGCCTGCAATTTGTGTAATGTGTTTTCAAGTGTGTGTTTATATGAGTGATGTGAGACTGCACTGAGGTCACTTATTTATTTATATCATTTTCTGCAGAATACACACACATGAGCATGTGTGTGTGTGCGTGTGTACAGCATAAGTGTGCATCTTTTAGACTGTGTAAAAAGCACTGAGGGTCGGCCAGTGGTGTCCTGCAGTAGCATTACATCACCCCGCTGCTGCTGGGGAGGATGACAGAAGGATGGTGTTCACCCAACTATGGTGCTCTGAATACATTACTCAGCTTTGGTGGCCTTTAGTGTGCATGTCTGTAGCCCTAGGGTACGGAGGAGGTGAACCGCCAATCGGATCCCACAGCTGTGACAACAACATTGAGGCACAGCACCCTGATTGGCTGGATAGGTCGTTGCCAGCCCAACCACCACCGTGACTGCTGAGGGCTATCTCGTTGGACAAAAGCCCATGAGGCTGTTTAGGACGGGGAGCGCTGGGTGGCTTTGTCACGGGAGCACGTGTGGAGCCATGAGATGGAGCCATGAAGTCCTGAATGGGATCCAGAGAGGAAGTTTCGGGGGAGGGGGGCTAGAATACCCTCTGTCTGTCACAGGAGTTGTGGACTGTTCAGTGTGCATGTTCTCAGTGTCTGTCTGTGTGTGTGTGTGTGTGTGTTTGGATAAGTCTGTGCTGTCCATTGTGTAGGTTTTCTTGAGTGTATCCGGATATGTCTTTGTATGCATTTGTTTGCTTGTGTCTTATGAATGGAAGAGGTCACATGGTTGGCTAATTGTGAGTGTATGTGTGTCTGTGGGTGTATCTTTCACTGTGTACACATTCATACATTAGACAGAAGGAAACAGACAGAGAATGTGAAATAGGAGAGCAAACAGTAAACACACACTATTTTGTATAAATTAGTGTGTGTGTGTGTGTGAGAGAGAGAGAGATTGAAAGAGAGCAGGCAAAGAGGGAAAGAGCAGAAGGGCATAGTATGCGTAAAAAGGGCAAAGCCATGTGCAACAGAACAGCACTGATGTGTGACCTTCTCACCCCTGAGGAATCTCTGTCCACTTTTTTCAGCTTCTCTTTCTGATGTTTGCTCTGACAGCCACCCTTACCATCCAATCAACATCAGATCACCTCTCCAGCCGGACCTCTCCAGCCAATCTAATCAGTATAGCAGATCACCATAGATCCTTCCTCACCACCCAATCAGCATAGCTGATAACAATGGATCTTCCACACCATCCATATCAGATCACTGATGATTGTGTGCCGGTTTCTGCTATTCAGTCAATAAAGAAGACAGCTATGGTTCCCTCACCACTATCTATTCATAATAGTGTACTGTATAGGAATAAATCTGTATAGGAATATGTTAGCTGATAGAGAACAGCAACAAGTTGCTAGTCATTTTCAAAAACATTTTTAGATGTTTGACAGCAACAAGCAGCAGGTAGCATATAATCAAAGTCTATGTAAATGCTGGACACCATGCCACATGACACTTCAACTTAGGAAACAATCTGGGAACATAACTTAATAAACATACAAGGTATTTAACACTTACTTGTTTTGCCATGTTAGCTATAATATTATTTTACATCTAAGCACACAGTGATCAATACTACTGTAGGTCATGCTAGGGTCCTCATTACATTGCAGTTTCTTGAGCTGTTTGTATGTTCACATGTTCTTCTGTATTTTGACATCCAAAACCTACTGTTTATTCATGTTTCATTTAAAATGTAGTGTATAAAATGAACAAATTGAGACTGAAATCTGACTTGAAAATGTTCTTTCATGCAAGTAATAATGTTACAATAATCAAATGAAATAAACAAATTAGTGGCATCATTCCATTAAAGTTAAAACTAGAATACTAGTAAGACGTTAGAATTGGAAAACCTATAGCAGACTGCAGCAATCCCCACCACTGGCAAAGACCATGAAAACCTCAGCAGTGGCCTGCTTCTTTTTCTGCCTGTTGGAATGTGAAGAGGTTTGTTCAGAAGGGGGTCTCATCCCACCATGATTTCAGTTTCTCCTCATCCTCTCCCCTGGTCGCTGGTTTGTTATGGTAATGAGAGGGCAACAGGGGGCAAACTGGGTGGTGGTGATGATGTGAGGGGGGGGGGGGGCAGTGAAGGAAGTTGGTGTGACATTGAGGAGTATAGGGTGCTGGGAGGACTGTGTGTGAGTGTGCCTATTGATTGGTGCTGGTGAAGTTCTGGGGGGTTGAAGGCAGTCATCCTAAAGCATTCTGTCTCTCTCTCCCTTGCCCCCCCCCCACACACACACACGGCATGACTCTCCATCAGTTTTCCAATGCTTGGTAAAGCATCAAAAACCTTTCACTGATGCAGAAAAAACTGTCACTGATGCAAAGAACTGTTGGCTTGGCACTTGAACGTCTCAGGGTGTTACAGTCTCTGAGTGAAAGGGTGTTTCTGTGGCTTTTTTGTACAACTATTGCTCATTCAGACAATGTTTCTTTACTGTCCTTGAATCTTTGTGTTTATGTCAATGTAGAACCATTTTGCTGTATCTGTATCTTTGTAGACAATGTATCTTTGGAATCACGGTGATCTAAGCACAAATAATTACTTGCAGTTACAAACTTCCCAGTGGCAACAGAAAAGCTGTCTCTCAAGGCCACTAAAATGTATTGCAAACAAGTGAAAACATCCTCAAGACACTTCCAGAACCCTACAGGGACACACAAAAGAACAGACCTCTCTTGCAATCCCCCTCCACCCCCACCCCATCTCTTCTCATTTCAACTTTGGCGTCTGATAAACTGCTGGATTAAATCACCCGTGGAGGCACAAAGCTGGACAAGCCCGGGAGTAAAGGCCCCCCTTGGCACCCCGTAGGTGAAGCTGACCTTCAGTCTGTCAAAGGGAGGAAATCTATCGCTGAAGTGCGGGCTTCTAAGCTAACATAGCTGAAGTACTGTATAAATGGACGAAGCCTGTTTAGAGAGCAGAAGAATAGTGATTGTTTGACATGCATATGTAAACAGTTACTCTGTACAAGACGTGAAAAAAAACTAAAATCTTCAAAGAAAAAGAAAAATCTTCAGAATGTTACATCAAATGATACCTTGATATTTTTAAACACGAACATGTTCCTTATGCATTATTTTTGTACCACACATTCCTTCAAGGTGCATTATTTTTCTTTAGAATATCCATCAAAGGTTTGACCATTATGTTTGGAATGTTCCCTCACTAAAACACACAAGGCAAGGACCAAAATATCTCATTAGAAGTGTTAGAAGCAAACGTCCCGCCTTCCTCCTGCAGAGGTGCCTAGTTGTACGCCATTCCAGCCGACACACAGCTTGTGTCTCCTGCGGGATGCTTTGGAAATTCCTGCCATTGTGATTTCATTAGGGGGCCATGGCTGACCTCGGCTATCTAGAAGAGCTGACCTGTTGAGACAATAACAGGCCCTATAAACTTGACCATATTGAGTTTCAGCCTCACTGACCCTGTTAAGACTAGTTCAAGCCTACCAGCTGCCTTAGTACTCATCCAGACCTCTCTTGTGCACTGTTGGCAATGCTTTATAGGTTTACTGAACATATTTAATTTTCTTTCCATTTTATTTGTAGGACTAAATCTCTCTGAAAAGGATCTCTCTGGCTGTTTTTTCAAATATACAACATATTGAACACACCCAGGAGTTGGTGTGCTTTCCTTGAGTGAATTTAATCTATTTTTTGTTGAGAAAGCTGCTTTTGTGTTGTGGAACATTTACAAGTCCCAGCTGATGTCATTCCGCAAATACTTGACATATCTTGATGCTTAGGTGGCAAGGCTGTAGCAAGATGGTACCCACACACAACATCCAAGACTGAGGTTTCTATATCCTCAGTTTAGTTTGGTATATCAGTGTAATTAAAATTTGGATGGATATGGATATTCCTTCCTATCACACTAATGGGTGTATGTATGTTAAGGGGTGATATTTGTTGTTGTTGCTGTTGTTGAAATTCTGGCCAACGTGTTCTTTTTATACTCAAAGAGGTTATGTGAAAGAAAAACAAGGGGCAGATATTCAACACCACATCTTGGTAAAAGGAGAGAAGACAGAAGGCCTAGATAAAACCATCTAGGAGGAGATTACTTATCATTCGTGTCATTCTTCCCAATAATGCATGTGTCAGTGTCCTATACTGTTTGCACAGTGGAGGAAATGACAATATCTGCCTGACGTCTCACTATCTCTGGGCCGTTTATTTTCACGCTGCTGTTCCTGTGATTACATCATGACTCCTTTGTTGTGATGCTTTCCCTCCCTTCTACATTTTCCTCACTGGCAGCCTTGTTGGCCTCAAGGCTAGACCACTCAACCACACATCTGTTTGTACACTGAAGGTGTATGTGTGTGCGTTCATGCATCCATGCACGTGTAGGCTTTGTGTGTGCGTGTGTGTGTATGAGTGAGAGAGAGAGATTGAAAGACAGACTCTGTACGCTATACTTTCTACCTAACTGCACCAGTCATTTGTGCCTGAGATCATATCTGTGGTCATAATATCTCGTGCGTGTATGTATGTGTGTCTACCTCTGTGCAGGTGAGCAATGAAGCTAATCTTGGGCAGCTACGCTCTCTTCTAAATAAGACCCTTTCTCTGAAGCCTTGAGTGGCTGTTTGAGGGGAGACAGGGGCCCCTCTTTCTGTCATCGGGCTAATGTGAAAACAGCCAATAAAGGATCCCCATGATCCTCTATGAGCTTCTCTGCCATCGTCTCACTTGCTCACACAGTTCACTGGGCATGACAGTGATTCTCATTATACTGTACTATAGATCCTATTTATTTTAATGTACAGATTGAATTCTATGAATTATTTCAATTACGGTTCTTAATAATTACATCCATAGGCTATCATGATTTCAGTGTAGCATCAGACATACACAATTTTTTCTATCTATCTATTATTATTTTCATTATTCTTTATTTCAGTGTGTGGGTTCAAAGAACGTGTTTCTAGAGGATGCTGAAAATCCTTCCAGCAATTTGTTGCATAATATAAAAATCTGGCTTTATATTTGCTCCTACAAAAGAATACCTTGTGTTTGTGAGTACTGTGATCATATCAACCTTGTGTGCATATGCAAGTGTGTGTGTGTGTGTGTGTGTGTGTGTGTGTTTTGTGGTCTAAAAGAGAAAACAGAAACTGTTGGTGGAAATGTGGCCCCAAAAAGAATTAGTGTGGTGAGCTGAGGATGAAAGAAATGAGAGAAGATGCCTACAAGAAGGGCACAACTGAGAGAGAGAGAGAGAGAGAGAGAGAGAGAGAGAGAGAGAGAGAGAGAGAGAAAGAGAGAGGCCAACATGAAAGACTGCAGAGACTGAACCGTGTGTTGTCTACTCTCTCCACCTGCACCTCTTGACAAAGGCACAAAGGATGCTTAAGCAAGTGAGGACTCAAGCTGGAGTAGGACTGGTGGATGGAGAGAGAGAGAGGAGCCTTTGGAAAGGCATATGGATAACTTTCAGGTGGCTGTAGGAGTATACACAATGGTCTCAACTAAGAAACAATCAGGTGAATATTCTAATGAATGAAATCTACCCTGTTCAGGCTGACTTGAGTCTGAGGCAGTGCAATGACATGAAATTGAGTGAGACATGCGGACTAACCTGACAGTTTCTATGTTCATGCATTACTCATCAACATTACTCATCAGCATTAACATCTCAAATTTTCTTCATGAATTTTGGTGCACTAATCTCAATCATTAAATATATAACCCAGTAAAGATAAAGTTCAGGATCAGACTCCACCTCACCCAGATTCATGCTAAAATAAAATATTTCTTAAGATGGATTCTCAGTATTCTGCGGAACGAATGAGTTGGATGAAAACCTGCTATTACTCACCTCATTACATTTTCATGTGAGCTTCTCTCTAAAAGCATCCAAGTTTTGGCATTTATAACATGGCTATTTTTGAAATCAAACTGTAGCAGACATAAGCTCTTAAATTTATAAGAAGTGATTCTGTCTTCATATCACTCAAAACACAATTACACATTTTAGTTCCTATCTTATTTTCCCACATTTCTAGTTCCAAGTAGCTTCTGGTTACAGAGCAAATTACAGACCCTTTCAGTCCATTTGACTGTGCATCTCCTATTGTATTTTCTTCTTTCTATTACACAGGCAATGAGAGAACATGAGCGTCTTCTTCACTTCTGAACCTGATTCACTGCAAAAAAAAAAATGGCATATATATTTTTAGACTGGAGCTGGAGTGAACAAATACCATGCTATCAATAATGAAAAGTTAACAGAGATAAGGAAAAGTCCACACAGTTATTAAATGGATTGTGGATTCCACTGGGAACACTATGTGGTGTATTGAGATTTTTTTATGACAATTTAGATAAAAAAGTGAAATATGTTTGTTTTGTTTTCTCGCCAGATGACATTTATATGTCAAATGTTTACTATTTTAACAATTAATTAATTTATAATAGAAAATATAATTATGATTTTTCAGACCTCACAATTGCATTGGAGTATCTATCACGAAACTTGATGCAATCAAATTTTCTATACAAAATTGTGTGACATAATGGATTTATTAACTAGCTCAGTATAATCACAAACCTTTACCACCATGTGGCAACCATATCCCTCCCACTTCTTGTCCAAGCCCTACCACCGCACCCCCTGTCCAGTGGTGGACCTGAATGGCCAATGGCAGGTGGCTTCTAGGACTCTTGTGCTCGCACTGCTCAACAGCTGCACAAAGGAGCCCCATTGGGGTGGGGGGGGGTCTTAAGTGTGTCCTATATTACCCTACCCCCACAGCACCAAAGCATCACCAAACTGATGCTTCACCTAATCTACAGGTGGCAAATAAGCACCGTGAATTTGGTGAGTTCAAGCTTATAGGCACATTACCTGACAGGGAGAAAAAAAGGTATTTCTTTAACCCAACAATTTAGCACAACCAGGCATGGTAAACCGTTTTCCTTAAATACATTTATTAAATGCTGAACTAATGATGATCACTGAGAAATATTTCAGCACCATAATTCTGGAGAACTAGCTCAAGATGGCAGTTTTAATGTAAAAACAAATCAGGGCATGATATGCTCTTGGTACAGTGCCAAATCCAATCCACTCACCCACAGCCTAGACCCCCAATCCCCCATCAACCCCCACCAGTGTAGCCCCAAAGCCCTGCCTCCCAGTCCGTCAGGCTTGTCTTTAATCCAGCACACAGGAACAGTCGACTTCAGCATCTTCTGCATGCTTTGATGAGATTCCTAATTGAACAGAGCGTATCACCCGCTTTTGGGTCAAAGTGCAAGAGCTTTACTATCGGATGAAAGTTCTTGCTTTCCTATTGCCCTCTCTGTCTATCTTTTCTGCCAGTTTATCTTCCTTTACACTTGGTTCTAACAACCTCTCTAATCCTCTTGGTAAGCCTGTTCATACGGTGAAAATATACCATTGATAGACTGAGAGAAAAAAAACTGTTTGTGTTAGTTTGTGTGTGAATGTGTATCTGTTCACCCAGAATTATTGATACAAAATGTATATGCAAGGATGTCACTTTAGAATTGTATGTGATGTAATGTTGGTATTATATACGCACTGAGTTGATTAAAGGATAAGGGACCCCCACAATAAATATAATGACTAGCCTACAGGTCAAGTCAGCGAAGTCACTAAGAGAAATAACAGCTCCAACACGGAATTCCAACAGATTTCAAAGCAAGTTAATGTCGAACTGTATGAATTCTTGAAAAGCAGCTTGTAATACCACTAACCTTTAAATAAAGCAGATGAGCTATCCCAAAATGTCTAGGCATTCTAGTTCACCAATTCAACATCGTGCCCAGTCTGAACATGCAAGAGATCACAGGCAGATTGTACCATTTCCAAGGGAAAGGGCGAGTGTGCCGTGTGTCAAGATTTCCTTTTATTTTTATGTTGGTGGAAATGGATACAGATGTTTGATGAAACCTATCATCCTCATTCTTTTCGGCCATTTAATCATACAAGTTGTACAATAATATGACCACAATATCAGAGCAAGTAAGAGATCGTTGACTCTTCATGTTAACACGAAAACCCCACTATAACATATGGTATGGTCGATCTAGGAGGCCGAGTTGGGACCGTCTGTGTGTAACATACCATCAGCTGTTGTGCCGCTGAGTTACATTCACCACCATTCCCCTGGAAGTTTTGACGAGCATACCATCCCGTCACACCGAGGAAAACTGCCTTCGGTAACGGGAGAATTTTTTTTCTGACATTCAGGGTAATTTATTCCATCTCTGACTACTTTACTTTTCATTTTTGGCGACACTGGTTATTTTCTTTTTATCTCCGGCGCTTTCCATTTTGGAAGCAGGGGAAGACTGATGTTCTGAGCATTCGGAGTGACTAAACCAAGTTTTCCCCCTGCATTGCCAGAGGAATGAGTATCTACAAGAGCTGAGAGAGACGAGGAAGACTTTACACTCGTAGCCTATGACTGAATGATCAAAATGGAATACAACAATCTGATCAACGATTTGCGAGAAAATGAGTTGCCTACAGCTACATGTGAGTCTTTAACGTGTCGCAGTTGATTTCAGGTCTGTGTGGTGATGTGTTGGTGCTAACGTTAACGTTAGGGTTTGCGTTTTGACCGCGTTCGCAAGAGGTGTGCAGCATTCATAGTATTTAATTTAACGTTAGATTCAAATGTGCAATTACATGGGAAATGTTGACATTCTCTCACATTTGGGTTATTCGTAGTGGTGAGTCACATTTGTCGAAGTCGATTAGGAATCGTAAACCAACCTTCAACAGATGTGATGTCCTATGTCCTCACGTGCGTGGCGTTATAACTTATAAATTGTTAAAATGCAACGTTACGATGATTTAAGACACTTCTAGTAAGCTGACTGGTGTTCTAAGCAACGTTTTACTAAGGAAAATTTATGTCTGTAAATGAGTCTCTACGCGTTTGCATAGTGCGTCTTTGTAACATTGTAGCCTATGGTTGTTAAATTTATGAAGTTCTAACGTTATATTCTATGCACTACGGATTAAAAAGGAAACGTCACAATGGGCCAACGGGGACAAAAGGCAACACAGCTGTGGCGCCCTGAAGCCTATTATTTACACTGCTAGTGGGGAATCACAACAGGCTCCCGAATTACAATGCTGGATTGGATGCCATGCTAAAACAATTTATTAAATGTGTGTGTTAACGCAGACTCCCGAGCACACTCAGTAGTCACTAGACTACTTCCTTTCTTCTTTCATAATATTATCTATGTTTTGATCCCTAAAGCGAATTGCTTCCACATCCCCAGACATGCAATACAAATTTCTCATTAAGATGTGTTGCAGTTTGGAGAAGTAATTGGTGGACTGTGTGCTGATGTGCTTGATTGCGTATGAAAATAGATTGAATTAATAGTCGACCAGTGAGATAATCCTGGCCCCTCCTCCTTATCGGTTCATGTTTACGACATGCGGCACCTTAGATGTTGTGACTGGTGCCAGATCATTCATGCGTAAAAACTAAAAAAAGTTAGCAGGCCTGTCATCTGAATAGATGAAAAATGTTATTGATATGATCATCAAAGGACACATAGTTCTGCTAAACACTACATAATGAACTTCTGGAAATGTTGAGAGGGCCATTGCCCAGCTTCCTGCCTGAGGTTGGCAGTCTCTCATGGCATTGGGGATGTTTAGAGCTGTCATGACTGATTACTGCAGGTAAACATACAGTCATTTGCACTACACTGCAGTTGCTAAGAGATGGCTGGTACACAAACTCTATAAGGCATTCCCAAGCCATCTTTATTGAGGCATTTCCAAGCCATTGGATCTAGTAAATTTGTTGCTGACAACGCTTAAAGGTTTTTCATTTGGCAGTTAGACTGTAGTCATGCTCACTGTTGACCAGATTCTGATATGTTATCAGACAGAGGTCGGGAAATGCTCTGAAGAGTTCCAGGTCTGGCTTGGCCAATGCTGGATCACAGCATGACCTCCTTTGGATGAGTCTTACAAAGTTCTATGCTGTTGTGGAATCCAGGCCTTATGCACGAATTCAGAAGTGGGGAAAAATATCTCCCCTGAACACCATTGCCCTAGTGCAATCTGTGCTGACCCACACCCCACTCTCTCAACAGTGGGTTTCTGCATGAGGCCATCTCCTCCACCGGCAACAGAAGTTAGCTTCCTTCCTCTGACCTGGGGTTGGCTGTTTTGGCTTCAGGGTCTCCCAGGAGGACCCCTCCCTGGTGGTGGGAAACACTGAGGTGGATGCCTCCCTCTATGATGCTGGTATTTCACAATAAAGAACCAACTACAGTATAAGACAAGGGTGTCATTAGAATGACCTCATCTCAACAGGAAGGTTAGACTGGCTCTAGACTTTGGTTCAAAAAATAATGATAAGTAAAAGAACTGACTGGATTAATTCTCTTCTTGCATTTTTATTGATTAAAAATAACCTACCTCATACCTCTAGTTATACATAGTTTGTGCACGTTACTTTGAGAAGTAACAGTGTTGGTGGTAATTTCTATTGTTTTGGCTTTGTCATCAATTCACCAATGATGAATAACATTCGTTAGAATACACAACAACCTGCCTTCACACACATCTGCATGTTATTTTTCCCAGTATTGATTTCATTTGTTTCCCCTGTGCCAGTCCCTCGCACAGACAAGTTCAAACACGTGTTGAGTTTACCTTTGAGGTTATACATAAGGAATTAGACTTCAGAAATCACACCAATCTCTTATTGTTGCCTTATTGTTGGCTACATTCCAGCCAACATATGATTTCATTTCAGTTGGACAGACCATGAGTGTCAACAGTCTTTTACTTGTTTTTTAGTTCACTCCAAAAGCTCACATATGAGGAGGTGTCTGCTTCTGTCTGCTTGCTAAAATGTTCTCCTGTAGTTGTCAAAATCAGTCTTAGTAGTTGTATCTGTTTAGTTAAAGTGTCCTTAACATTTGACCTCTGTTGTTTTGTGTCACACAAGAGGGCCTACTGTTCTTTGCATGCCATTCCTGTATAAGAATGGAGGCTTGTTTTTGTCTGGTCTATAGAGAAACATGAAGTGGCTGAGAATGAGGTCTTCAGACAATGGTGACAGTGACTCAGTGGCTTACTGTTGTGTCACACAGAGCACAACCTCTTCTTTAAGCAGCAAGACCTTTTCTGTCTTTTTTTGGAGGGGGGTTGAAACAGTTCGATGTGTCAGCTCTTCAGAAAAATAAAGCTCACAGGGAGTGGAGAGGGCCATTATCAAAATGCTAATCCACCATATGTGGTTTTGTCTTTTAAAATTGGAAACTCGTCTTTGGTTTAATAAGGAGATAACCCTCTATCTCTAGCTCCTTCCCCTGCTCTGCCTTTGTAATGGCTGAGTGGCTGTGTAGAAATGTGTTCATTCACAACTTTCTGAAAAACAACTTCTAAGCCTCCTTTTCTGTGGACATTCAGGTGCAAAGCTCATTTGTTTGCTCAGATAGTAGCTGTGTGACCTCTTGCCCAGATCAGGCCCTTTTTTCCAGAATTCCTTGGTGAACCTAACCCACCTCTTTACCTTTCCTCCTTACCACTATTTCTCTATACACAAACACGTGATGGCTGTGACTAATCAATAGGCTAATTCATTGAAAAAATCTCTATCACCCTCTCTTATTTTTTCATTTTCCAGAAGCCAAGCTTATTGAAAGGAGTTGAAATATGACTCGGAAAAAAAAACAGACTTAATATAAGGCCTGCGTGTAATTGAATGTCTTTACTCATCAAAGTCTCTTCTCAGATTAAACAACAAAAAAAGCAGTGTTTTGGTGTGATAGCAGGAGAAGTATATCTCTGGTTCAACTTGATACAGTAGGGTATTGAAGATTAAATTGGTGTATTCTCCTACTATATCGTGCTATTTGGCTTTACACATGAACAAAAGTTCTGTGTAATGACTGGAAGATGACACTGGCATCTGAGCCAGTGAGCGGATTTCAAAAGCAGTGCACTTTGCAGGACAGGTGTATTGCTAAAATCACACCTGAGTGTATTGCTAAAATCACACTTTTGTCACAACTATTAAACCCATTAAGGCCTAGCTTGGCTTTTAGTGGGAATGGCTCATTGAATTTTTATACCATGTTGCATTGATCCGGCCACCTCGGCATAATCAATACATGTCCTGAAATAAACGCCAGAGTCTCCATCCCAGTGAGAGAGTGCATTTAGCCTGACTGGTTAGCTGCGGGTTGACTGGAGACAGCAGTGAGTGGAGCACGTCTGTCAGCTGGAGCATTGAGAGGATGTGTGTGTGTGTGTGTGTGTGTGTGTGTGTGTGTGTCATATTTGGAGGCAGTCATGCACGGCGGGGGCATTGTGTAACAAAATGCGAAGCCCCACCACCAACCCCTGCCCAACCCCGTGATGCCCAGGGAACAATATCACTGGGCTCTGTAGTTCTCGACCAAGGAGCCGTTGCATAACCACCAGAGAATGTGAGTAAGCCTCCCTGTTTTTTCCCCTTTTTGGTGGGGGACTTGGGAATTGGGAGATAGTTGGGGTGGGGGTGGGAGCTTGGATGCAACATTAGTAGCTTTGTAAGGTGCCACTGGGCAGGAATCCAAGGTCTTCCAAGATACGCACTCCTGAAAGGCACACTGTTCCGCTCTGCTAATGAGAGATAGAAGCGAGAGCGGGAAGAAAAAGAGCCAAACTGAAAGAAAGATCATGGCTTTCCTTCATCAAGAGAAGAGACGGCTATCTCATGCTGTTAGTATGTGCCTGTCTGTGTGATCTGAAGCGTGCCAGCGGACCTTAGGGCTATCTTGCATCCCTGGTGTAGACTCAGTGTAGGAAAGGTAAGATTACTGACTGTTTAATCTCGTTGACGATGTACATAAACTTGTGTTCAAATAAGTTGAATGAACTAATGGGAACATGTTAACTTAAGAATGTGTGTAATGCCTTATCAAAAGGAGACAAAAAAAAAAGGTTTTGTGGGAATTTCTAAATATAATGACATTCCATTTTCGGAATAATAGAATCTTGTTGGAGCAATTGAATTTGGGATCTGAAAGAAAAAATAAATCAATGTGGCTACCATGGGCAAACAAGCTGTATAAGGGCTCAGAAGGGCTGTAATGTCAAAAGTCGTCATTGGTCTTCTAATCTAATTTCTTTGCCACATGGGTTTCTCTGTTGATAACCCCAGCAAACGTTTTAGTATAATCCAGTTTATTCCATACTCGGTGTGTCAGCCTATGAACATATCTAATAGCCAAACAGCCCAAGACACTATTAATCTTGAAGAATGTTTTATATTGAAGTATGTTTTGGTAATATTAGTCCTGTTTGAATTTAATGAGGGAAAGCTAAAACATAAAAGCATAATATTTTTAATTTCAGATATTTTTTGATGCACAAACTCCGTGAGCTATCAGAGATATAGAAAAGAGAGACAACATTGGCAATTGCTTACGTCCAGGACCAACACAAGAGACTTCCTCAGAGGCAGCCAATTGTATCCCTGGTGTGTGTTGCCCCAATGTTTTGCACATATGAGGTGAATCCGAGGAACTAGAATGTGAAGCATGCCTTTCATGAGCCTATCCCGCAATCGCCATAAGCGACGGAAAGAACGCAGAGAGGAGAGCGACGGCCATCCGATGAAACAGAGTGAGGAGCTTCAGGGCCCCAGGGCTGCTCTCACATGCAGATAGCATCACGTCAGCACTGGACTCCTATGTAGAGCCCAGATGGTGTAAATCACAGAATGCTACAGAGAGATGCATAGGCCTCTCACAGCAAAAACAACAGAATTTTCCTCTCTTTCACTCTGTCTCTTTTTTTTTATTTGCCTTTGCTGTACATTCTTTCTAAAGTTAAAATATAAACATAGCGGGGCTTGTTTGAAAACAATTTTATTTATGTTGATGGAAAAGATTGGGAACCTTAAAAAAAGCAAAGCACCATTCCAAAACAGATTCTGGTCCTTATTTGTTTGAGTATATGGCTTTAACTGCATTTTATTCTGTATTTCTGCACCATAGGAAAGTGAGCAATGGCTGCACTTCTAATAATAGGCTAATAATCTTTGTGAGATGAGGCCAAATGTTAAATATCACTCTAAACTTGGTTTGGCCTCTAAGCACCTTTCAAATCTGCCACAAATATCCAGTGAATTTATCTTCTAAATTTTTTTTTCTCTGTAGGTCATTGTAATTTTATTAATTTCCTGTGTAGATCACCAATGTACAAAGCTCATTGAAGACCAGTGAGATGCAGCATTAGCTAACAAATCCAATATATTACTGAGTGTTCTAATGGTATTACAGCCCCCCAGGTCAATGATCTAGTCTGGAAAACATAGAAAAGTGTCAGTGTAAAATTCTTAAGAGAAAGTCAGCATGTAGTGCGGTTAATTTATGTTCTTTTGAACCTAGGCTTTATGAACAGGATTTACTCTCTAGGTCTTGTCGTCGTGAATGAGTAGTGAACTATTGCTTGAGGTAGTTGTATGTTTACAATCCAAAAAATGTTCTTCAGAAGTAGTGTTTCTCAACATGTTTCTCAACTGCTCTCCAGGGGAAGTTCAATGCCGTGGGGTACTGAGAAAGATCCAGCTGAAAAGGGGGCCCTCTTTGGCAAATTGACTTTGATGTCAATTTGCCATCACGGATTTGAAAATTTGCTGAAAAGTATTCAGTTGAAATTAAGATATGAAGATCAGTAACATTTTGTGAGTTGGCCTATATCTCAATCAGTGCCGATGCTCACACCACAGGTTGTGATTTGGGCAATTTATACCCATAAATTGTAAAAATAAAAATGGTTAACACAGAATGTTTTTCAGCGCTACTTGAGAACAATTGCAATCTAAACATTTTTGTACATCTTGCCATGTGTTGTCAACTAAATTATGTTTCAATGGATTTTCACAATACACAGATCCTGGGTGCCAACTTGTGGTTCCACTAATAGTTTGCTCCCTGGTTTGCAGTAGGAGTATAACCTAATGCACTCTATTTAGTCATTTAGTCACTACTACTGAGTCTTTTGTTGATGTGTATGTGGTTGGGGGTTGGCAGGGGATGTTATGAGGACCTAACGGGGCATTTGTTAAAAAAAGGTTGAGAACCACTGGTCTGGGAGAATCTGCAAGTAGAAGGCAAATCGGCCAATTCTTTTTGTTAATCTGTGGAGACTCAAGTAACGTCTAAATAATAGTTTGGTGTACTATAGATTTTCCTCCAAGGGAGAGGTTCACATGACTATTATGGCTTGGCTCAGAATGCAGGTAATGAAGTTTGGTTTTTACTCAAACATTGTTGTGTGATGAGGCTGATGGCCTGTACTTACTTTGATTATTGCCTTTGTTCTTTTGAAAGGAGAAAGAATAGGGTGGGCAGAATAATGAGGGCTGCCTAATACCTTAAATGTTAATTTGCTGTTTCAAGGACGGCAATTAAATGCACATTTAAGGATGGTTGATGGTCCATAACATCAGTAATTAGTCAAGGCCGTTTAAGATCTCTGAGATGGAAAGGAAAGGATTTGTGGAAAGCCCAGCTAAGCTATCCAGAATGGACATGGTGAGTTTGCTGGATTTCAAAGCATCCTCTTAAGGGAACATTGATTCCTGTGTTCTCCACTCTGCCCTGGGCAGAAAGCATACTGATGCACAGACCTATTTTACTGCAATATTTCACTATTGTAACCTTAGCTTGCATACCAGATTGCCAATTTACAGATGTGGATCTAAGTTTATATCCCTGTTTTAAAATGCATTGTTCCGATGGTGATACTGTGATTTGTCCATAATTATAATGGCATGGAAAGGTTTGGAATGGTAGAGGCGATTGAAGTTGATCAATACTTTAATTAAGCTGCTCTTTTGAGTTTAGTGTGTACTAGCGGGAGCTGTGTGTGTGTGTGATGTCCAGTTTGAACCCTAAAGAGCGAGTTGGTGCCCTAGATATGACTTGGCAGGCAGCGGGCAGTATGTGGTTACTTTGCCAGTGCTCTTGTGTGTTTTGGATTACACTAAAACACTTGCTGAACACTGGAGCTGCATGCTGCCTCATGCCAGCCCCCATCCTCCTTAATCCCAAGAAAGCCAGAAAAGCATTCGTCAGCTTTTTACCCGCCCCCCATTTCATGTTTGCTGTGCTAACCTCTTTCTCTCCCCCTGTCCTTTTTACTTCTTTCTCCTCATCTATTCCTATTTTCCCTCAGTCTTCCTGTCTTTTTCTCTCCTTCCCTTTCCACCCGTTTTCTTTTCTATGTTCCACCACTCTCTCGCTCTGAGTTTTGCCCTGCTCTTGTTGTGCCTATCCCATGCTCATGTTGTCATAGCCCCGGCCTAAATTTAGCCGCTGACAGCTGCACCCCAGTTTCCACTAGCTGGCTCACGCATGGGTTAACAAGGAAGCAGGGGATTTCTCGTGACCCTGCTGTCCCGGTGGCGGCATAGCTCACGGTACTTGGAGCCCAGAAAAGTGAGGCCGGGCACCAGACACAGAAGAAGTCAGCAGACCAATGGGAAATAATTTTAGAACCAGTGTGGTGGTGGTAAAGGGCACTCTTTATGTGCATGTCATTGGCAAAGTTAAAGGTAAAGGGTTGCACTTTTGTCCTCTGAATATGCTTCAGAGACAGAAACTGCATAAATTGAGTAGTTTACTTTTTAAATTAATATCATTGGTGACGCCCAATAACCTTAAAAGTGACAAAAGCTTTAATGAAGCTTCATATACAGCTCACATAGCCGTCTGCCATTTTTGGATTTTTGTTTTGACTCCAAGCAGGAGTTCCAGCCTGTAAACTGAAGCTTAAAGAAAAAAAAATATGAAAGTCTGGAATTGAACTGGGGAATGATGACTGCAACACTTCTGATCGTCTGAGGAGAAGAAGTTAAATGAGGTGTGTGTGTGTGTGTGTGTGTGTGTAAAAGAGAGATGTCTATACCCATAATTAGACCTTGCTGGTGCACGGGACATCTTACATAGCCAAACAGTGCTTTAATGATGAACAACGCCAGTTAGACGGTGGAGAAATTACATGTTAGCTGAGTAAATCACCACTCCTGTGAAGACCTGTTGTTTCCATGTAATTCTTTGGGCTCCAGCCAGGTCAGTGTGCAGCCCTTTAAATCCACTGTGTCTTTGTTGAAAGCATTGATTGTCAGTGAACCTGCTTGAAGGCTTTTGAACAGCAAAATGTTTTCTTTTGGAACAGGGTCTTATTGCATTTGGGATGGGTAGGTACTTGTGCAATATCTTGAAATTATATTTTGAGAAAGAGGCGGAAGAATAGAGGCCATTTTAGGAAAGTGTGGTGTGGCCAAATTGGAGAGTGCATGGAGTCAGCTTGCTGGCAAGTCTTCTCGGAGCAATTCTACAGATTTATGGCTTTTTGGAGGCAAGCTTTTTTTGTTGTTTTTCTTCTTCTCAAACCAGAATATCAGTAGATCACAGAGTAGGTGAGCTCGGAATGCTACCAGCCAGCCTGTGCTTGGTAATATGTGTGTCAACCCTGAATAATTAATATCAAGGTCACTATAAATAGCATCAAAAGGGAAGCAAGTGCCATTGCCTTGAGCCACATTTTGGGCTGTGCCCACCTGAAGAACCCCAATCGTGAAATTTGGAGGGAGACTTTAGTTAGTGGATGGCATGTGACTGACCCCTGATACCTGTTATTCCTCTGGACGCCTAACCCAATCCCCCGCCTTAAACCCTTAGAACACCACACACACACAGTCATCTGTCATTCAGTGTGGTGCTGGCAGCTTACAGTGGTGTATGTCATTTCCTATTAGCTTTACAGGATAGCATCTTATTTTCAGATTGTGTGTGTGTGTGTTTGTGCGCGTGCATGTCTCTCAATCTATCTATGTTTTTTTTTGCCTCTGTCAACTTGCTGCCCCTTCCGATTAGCATTACTTAGCAATACTTTCACAAAACCGCTTTGAAAAGTAAATTATTTGATTTTATTTATTTAATTGTTTAATTATTTGTTTATTGTTAATTTAAGAACACGCGCACAGCATGTGCGAACACTAATACATGTCAGTCTGAATAGAGCTGCCTAATAAGCCTAAAGGATAAGACTGTCCTGATGGTTGCATGGGTTTGCACTCTACCAGGGAGGGCTGTGTTTTCAATTTGTTTGCCAGTATGGTTTGCACAAGCAAATTCCCAGTCTTTGTAAGCTTAGCTTGAAAAGCATGTGTGAGAGAGGAGTGGCATTAAGTTCAAGATTGCATCCGAATCTCTTTATTCTTCCCTAGATGAGTTTTTACTCATGCTCCACTAATGCTGCAAGGCATGAGATGTCTCATCATGAAATGCCCTGGCTCTGCAGCTGGCCGCCACCCAGCCCAGGGCAGCCACCTTTTCTTCCCAGGCCAACGCCTTTTTCTTATGTCCCCCATTGACAAGCGCCTTCTCCTGGGAGAAAGTGAGTAGGTGGGTACCCTTAGGGTGTCGGGTTCCTGGGAGCTGGCATCGCTGGGGGATGCTTCTGCTATGGCTCCGCATGAGTCTGTGAGAACAGGCAAGAGTGAGGTTGTTTGAGACTGTGAAAACAGGCAAGACTGTGGCTCTGCTTGAATTTCTGTCAGACTGACAGAAGTACAAACATTTCACACCCCTCTTTTTCTACTGTGCTGTGGCTCTCTCTTTTCCTGACTTCTTTTTTTTATCTCTCCTCTTCTTTCCCATCTCTCTCCACTTCTTTTCTAGCTGTCCTTTTAGTTTTCTCTTTATTTGCTGTTTCGTATTTCATTTTATATATTTTTTTCTTTCTTTTCTTTGTATCTGTATGTTTGTATGTAAGTTGGTTTTATTTTTGTGTATATCCTTATCTATCTTTCTTTCTTCCTGATATAGACAGCTATACATGTTTTCTGAAAATCCTTGCCTTCTTTCTCTGCTTTCTTGAAACTGAAATTGAAATGATAACTTTTCAAAGCAGACTTTGTGTCTGAGTTTGCCCCTCAGCTCAGACGGGCTGATCTGTGGCGTGATCTCTGCCTCTACAGTGGAGTATATGTTGTAATGTTTGGCACAGAACCGCTTTGTGAGGAGTTAATGATATCACATCCTTCTTGCCAGCAAACGAAAACATGCCGGACAACAGACCATATTGTGATTGATAAGAGCCTTTAAACATCCAGCCCACACACTTATGCACACACAGATCCCCCTTCCCCAATCCATACGGAGACAAACACATGAATGTGCATACACACACATACACACACATGCACACACACACACACTCGCTGTTTTATTTGTCCCAGAATTAGCAGTCATGGGTTGGTGTTTATACTAGGCCTCCAGTGTGTCTAGTCCTCCAGCACCCATTCCCCTTCTCGCTCAGGGCACCCCCGCCGCTTACGTCACCCATTCCCGGGTGGAGCGGCTGGTGGCAGAGGGCTGGGCTGAAAGAGGGGGTGCTGGATGAGGTCATTCATCAACATCCCACCAACCCCCTTTTGAGCACTGCCAAAATGAGATGCACGCCTATTCTCCCATGAACTCCCAGTTCCTCTTCTCTTATTGTGCCTTTCCCGCTACTCTCTCTCTCACTCTCTCTCTCTCCCTCTCTCTCTCTGCCTCCCCCCTTCCTCTGATTTCACAGCCAGTTCTCAGTGGTGTTGTCTTGGCTTCCCTCGCTGTCATTTCCATTATCATAGTGACGTACTGTGAGTTTATGTTTTGTACACTTGGTTTTAGCCTGCTGCTTTGTGGATGATGAAGTATAGTGTGCACGTAGGGTGCCATTCATTTCCAGCAGTAAGCAGCAGCGGCTTTGCATTTATGGTAGAAGTTTAGATATTTGAGATAGTTACCGGGACACAGGAGAATGTGCCAGCTGTTTGCTTATTGCATTGTTCATTCATTCAGAGTTGTGCTTCTTCACTAGACTGCCTCTGAATGTAGGCCATCACATGGACCACTTCCCACCAAAAGTCCTTGTGCCAGAAATCAGATTTTTCAAAATGCCTTAAAATACCTTGTGACTGTCGTACCATAATTCACAATGTAGAGCCTTGCACATACCATCAAACTAAACTGTGCTGTTGCTATTTTTTGTTCTACTGGCTTTCTGACAAATGATAATGTCTTTACAAAGCTCATCAAAGGGCACTATTTTACATTAGTATGCTATGACTTCATAAAGGAAACATTTTGAGTAGCTTGGTTTACATTATGGAAGCATTGGTATGTTTGTGCTCCAGGCGTTGACAACACTTTGGGAGTGTCTGCCTGTTTCTAAGGTAGCCTGACAGGATGAATCACCTTGTCTACCAATCAGCCAGTTGTCAGCCATTTTTAAGAACCGAGATGCCTTACACTCTTAAGTTTGGGCCATACCTGAGGAGTAATCAGCTGTCATCAGATGTGAGGCATTCAACAAGTGTTTTGGACCTAATAGCAAATGCCTTGATAATATTAACTGGTTCATTGTGTGTTAGGACTTTATTTAAATGGTCAGCATAGAGACATTTTATGAATAGTTTAATCTTACTCCGCTAAGTTTCACGAGATTGCAGATGGTCTATTTATGTTGTGATGTGTGAGTGTAATAGCTAAATATGTTGGAGGAACTCCAGTCTTGGCCAGTTGATAAATACTAAACAGGAATTTTGGAATATCACTAAGTGCTACATTCCCTCACGATGTGTGTTTTGATTGTACTTCCTTTTTATGTCGCACTATTCCACGAGTCTGTGTTAGAAAAAAGCCTTGGGATTGTTTTAGCCTGCTCCGTGGTCTTCAGCAGCCCATAAGTAGGCTAGAAGGAGGAGAGGAAGATAGAGGGAGAGAGAATGATCACGGAATGTGTGATTTATTGCAGCCAGACGCCTATTTTCGGGGCCGGTCGGCCTGCCTTTCCACACAAAGGCAGAGGCAATGTGCTCAAGTTGAGATTCATTCTTACGGATCTTAACTCACCATATACAACTAGAGTGTCATGGCAAACCTACAATAATCTACCCAACTAATCTAGCCAAATATTGTTCGATGGACCTAGTCATATCTCTAGACAAGATTCATTTAAACTGACACAAGGGGGAGGGAGAGAAAGAGTGAGGGAGAGAGTGAGAGACTGACCATTGGGCAGCAATGCAGTGTGATGTCGCTGACAGGCGGCCCCTCCAGACTGCAGATGTTTGCATAGCAGAGATTCCGGATGCCCTCTCTGACATCCTTTAGTTTACTTGCTCAGTCTGACCTTTCTGGCCCTGTGTCTGTAAAGCTGTTTGCTTGGCTGTCAACATGGCACCCTCACCAGATAGCGTAGCAACCATATTTCCAGTTGCAGGAGTCGGTAACACAGGCCTAAGACAGATCCTGATTTAAGGTGCTGGCTCGTGCTGTAGATCCATGATACTACCTTGCATGATACTACAGTCATTTCCTGGTCTGAGAGGAAGCTTTTTTTTTTTCTTTGTTAATAATCTGGGGGGAAGCCAGATCAGTGTCAGATCTGTTCTAAATTAGATCTTGCCTACTAGCTCCCAAAGCAAGCTCCAGTTTTCAGGTGCTATGTACAGTTGCTTTACAATGTACAGGCTTCAATGAAAAACCTTTTATTTCATTTCCCTTGGTCAAATAAAGTATCTCTATCAATTCTTAATTTTTCGGCGACTCTACAAAGATAAATCAATTCTTTAACATTGTTTTGTGTTTTTGATCATCTGCTGTCTATTCTTCTTTCTTCAATATGTTTTCTGTCTCCCCCTCTCTCATTTGTACAGAGTTAATTAGTTGTTTTTATGTTCGCTTGCCACCTCCACAGTGTGGGACTGCTCTGCATTCTCCAAACATTGAGTTCCCTTGTAATTTTATTTAATAGATGGCATCAGTAACAGCAGATTTGGGTTTATATAGCTAAAAATATCACAAATACCCAGCACTGAAATGCAGCATTCAAACACCCAACACAACGCTTCTGTTCTGTTGGTGTCCTATATATCAGACAGTACCGTCATTGGCTGAACAGAGCTTATGAATGTTTGGCACACTTTCAGCAACTTCACAGGCCGTAATAATAGACCCAAAGAGAAATAACGGAAGACCCCACCATGGTTCTCATGGTCGCCCAAAAGCCTAATTTAGTTTGAATTTTGTATTAGTTTTAGATTGTATTACTTAGATGCATCTTTCTGTGTGCAGCTTGTGCACATCTTCCTTTATTAAAATATATTTAAAACCATGCTTCATTCATGCCTCACTACCTATTTTACCAGTTCTACACAAAAATGCTCCCTGTGAGAAATTAAACATTTATTGTGAATACTGTTCCTTTATAATCAAATGTCTGTAAACTGTACATTCTCCTGACTTTGATAGCTGACTAATTCTTAGAATAGAGACTCATGTGCATACCGTCATGCAGTGGCATGTAATAGACCCTTTGTGTCCTGAAGTAGCTGGCCAACTCTGTGTTATTCAAGGGACACTGATAGCTGTGCTCCCTGCAAGAGATGCAGCTATGCTGATCTAAGGCATATTTACTCAGTGAGGTTATTAGGGACAATTTAAAATGTGTAGACAAAAAGCTTCTGTGAATAAAATCAGAATGAGATGATGATTTGCGACTAAAAACAGTTTTGACTAAATTATTCAGTTTCATTCGGAAAACCTCACAGTCACATTTATATTGATGAATGGTGAAATATGAATGGAGTCTTTTCCGCCTCTTGTGAGCCGCAGTAGCGAGGAAATGTTGTAAAGCACCCTGCATAGCTGTGCATCTCCTCTGGGATCTGCATAAAACTGGTTCGCCCTGCAGTCAGATTGCATAGCCAACAAGGCAGACCTAACCAAAGCATATATAATTTTTTAATGTTGCTATCAGTCTTTCGAAAGCAGGGCGGGTCCAAACTACGGCTACCAGCTATGACTCAAGAGACCATTGACATTGTACCCACCATAGAAGATTGTCTATAGTTCTATAGTTCTCTATATCTGTGTTACCTATATCTATGTATATCTATGTTACCCCTCCTCTCATGCCTTTGCACCCACTGCCCTCAGCGGTTTCTGATTTCCCTTTTAATCACTGTATGTTCTTGTGTGGCAGTGAGATTGTCCAGATCGCCAGTGAAGCTATTATGACTGGCCGGCAGCTGAGTAGACACTTGAAGGTGTGAACGTCACAGCTGTCTCATCTTAGCCAGAGGGACAGGATGTGGTGGTTGTCCCCTGAGTAATGCTGAAGCTATCTGGGCCTGTGTGTGTGTTTATGTGTGTGTTTTTGTACATACCTACGTGTTTTTGTACATACCTACGTGTGTGTGTGTGTGTGTGTGTGTGCAATGCTGGTGTCTAAAATTGTTTGTGTTCAATGAAATTCATTGTAAAATGTGAACACAAATAAAGATATTAAAATGTGTTAGTATTTATGTGTGTTTGAGTGTGTGAGTGTGCTTAGCCCCCCTCTCATGGCAACTCTGGCTGGATGTCTGCCGCTGTGCTCATCTGCTGTTGCAGTCCTGCGTGTTGCCACTCAGGTGATCTTTGCTCAGTGTGTCACGAGGACCAGGCTGTGTTTGCCCAAGGACTCCGGTCCAGATGAGGTTCTTATCAGCTGCGGCTGAAGGGGGATCACACAACGTCTCTCTGTAGTCGCTGTCTGTGGAACCAGATGACTGGCCATAAACTTGAACTTGCCTAATACTTACACTCACTCATTTTATTGGTGCATTTTGTCTGTTTATGAAAAACAATTCATAACAACATGAAGACAACAGATTGTACCTGATTAATGAAAGTGGCGATAGATTCGGAGTGTACACTGTATTAAAAGTGTCAGCAGAGAGTATGCACCGAGTAGTGTTTGCAGAGAGTATGCACCGAGTAGTGTTTGCA
>JAGFZM010000078.1:859748-869953 GCA_017657215.1 Limnothrissa miodon
AGAGTATGCACCGAGTAGTGTTTGCAGAGAGTATGCACCGAGTAGTGTTTGCAGTAGCTGTATTCAAGGCTGCTTGATTTAGATGAGTAGAATGGCCTGCTGTCTCCTAGGCAGCGCAGCCTCTTTGTGAAGTACATGGTGTGTAATGCAGGCTCAGCCCATATACAGTCTATGGCTCAGCCAAGCTTCTCTTTCCATTGGGATAAATCAATTCTTTCCTTCCCCTGTGGAGTCCTGGGCCACAAGCACACACACCCCACCCCCCTCCTCTTTCTAGTCGCCTGCCAAGTCATTTTGAAGCCACTCAATAAAATCGAAAAGTCTAGAGTGGAGTCATTTTTCTAAGAGGTGATCATCATGGAGAACAACTGTGTGTGTGTGTGTGTGTGTGTGTGTGTGTGTGTGTGTGATTATGGTGGAGGCAGGTTGAAAACTTCATCTCTATTAATGGTGTTACCCTATAGTGTAGTGTTGAGGGAGCAAATTCTGAATTATTTACCCCTTTAACTGAACTACAGAATAGAAAGAACAGCAGGTGAACTTTGCACCTGAAACCAATATTTGGCACATATCCTGGTGACTTCAGATATGCATCATAAAAGTCAGGTCTAGTTCTGAAAACTAGTTCAGTATGGTTACTGAGTTGCAAAGCAGCCTTTCGACCACAGAAAGATATTCAAAAATCTAATTATGGGCTAACAGTAAGTATATAGACAGACAGGTACTACGCAATACCTTCACTAAGAAACTAAAATTTTGCACATGAAGTGCACAGGCAAGTGTAAATTTTGGTGTCTTTCGGTATTAGTAACTTTGGAATGTCGTCAGGCAGGTTGAAAGAAACGCTTAGTCTTTGGTTCCTTTTCTCACCTTTGTCTGTTCCATTCTCTTTCCCCTCAGCTTCCATTATGGGGCCAGAAGATGGTCCCTCCCCCATGAAGAAAGACATCAGCGATGACTCGAAGAGCCCCTTGAAAGCCGAGACTACACTTAAAACCTCAAAGATGGAAGACGAACAGAGAGCACGCACACCCACAAAAGCAGACAGAACCCCCAAATCTCCCATGTCCCCAGCAACACCTACACGGAGAACAGGTTCTAGCCCCAGACCCCACAAAGGTACACCAATCCTCTGTATCTATGTCCTATATGTCCTTCTCTTCCTTGGTGTCATAGCATTGTGAAATGGTGCATGGGCAATCAAGTCCTTAATTAATGTAATCTAGTATGCCTCTGGACAGTAAACGCAAAGGACATGAAACGTGTGTTTCAGGTCATGTCGATAGATTAAAAGGCCTGAGGTAAACAAAAAGTCGTAAAGTCAACATGGTGTCTGCGCTCCATTTGTGTAAAATGGCTTCCACTTGGCATCATCTGGAGCCTATTACCCCAACCCCCACAGGTGCAATCTTTGGCCCGTTTGGAGACAAAAAGGCATCACTATAAACTTGCACAGATCACAGGCTTTAAGGGTTGCATGCTGCGGCTAATGCAGTTCAATTTGCTTTGTGCTTCTTGTCACAAAGATCTGCAGGTGTGTGCCTGCCTGCCTGCCTCTCTCTCTCTCTCTCTCTCTGTGTGCGTGTGTGTGTGTGTGTGTGTGTGTGTCTTTCCACTAAATGTACCTGGAATCAGATTAGTCAGGCAATGCTTCCGTATGACCAGTAGCACATGATCTATCTGAGGTGAGTGCTGGCCACCAGTCAAGAATGGCCCAGGCTGCATACTGCTTTCAAGTTATTATGGAAGGAGATGTGGCGAAACACGATCAGGCATTACATTTGATTATGCAGTGCCAACAGCTTATGGTAAGCCCTATTCAGAGCCACGTCCAGATCACAATAACCTGCCTGTGCTGCTTGGCAGGCTGGTTGGCACACGTCAGAGTTAACGCTAAAGCTAAAGGTGTTTCAGGATGAGCTTTTTAAATTCCCCTTTTAGTCCTTTCTCCGCAATTGCATGAATTGAGGTTTGGAGATGCTTTGCGCCATGCGAGAAAAAATGGAAATCTTTAGAGGATCTATGTACATGATTTATTCAAGTAAATTTCGTCAAGTCCTGATGTTCTTAGTTTCTGAACAGAAGACTGAGACATACATTGTGAGACCTACATGTGTGACGGGAGAGATTGATCTCTCTGTATTTGTATTCTTTATACTTTCTCTAGCTGATTCTAGAATAATATAAATATAAAATAATAAAATACTTTCTCTCTTTGCTTTCCATTTCTTTCTTTCTTTCTCCATAGTAGATGCTTTTGATGTCTATGCTCCCTCACAAGTGGTGTAGCCTGCAGTAAACTGGTTTAATCATTTACACAACAGACCAGCAACTGACTGCCGCTCCCAATTACCTCTAGCGATTTAGGCAAAATTGGATTTGCAAATGAATATGTCTGTACATATTACTCTTGAAAAGCGGTTTCAAGTTCCCTTTTGTGCCCTGTGCACAGATGCACTTTAAAAGATTTCATGCCCTCACTTCAAAGGCCCTATCTGGGTCGGTCCTCTGTTGGGGTCCATTTGACTGCTGTGTTTGTTGAATTAATATGTGTAGCCCACGCATGTTGATTTATTGTCAGTGGTGTTCAGAGCATGGCTAAGCTTGGGTTAAGGATCTGTCGCGTCTGTGTGTCACACGTGGGGTGTTGTGTGCTCCATCAACTGGCAGGGTATGTCGAGCTTTCTGCCGTGCCTATTTCTAGCGAGCCTGTTTCTCTGGCTTGCTGTTTTTCTGGGTTAGTTAGAGTCTTTTTCTGTCTTGTGGAGTTCGAGCCAAGTGACTCATGCAGAGGAACGCATCACCCTGACGCCCACTGGCCCACAAGATAGAGTGTTTTTAGTGCTAACAGTGTGTGTCTGCAGTGGGTCAGAGGTCAATCAGAGGTATCTCTCTCTCTCTCTCTCTCTCTCTCTCTCTCTGTATCTCTCTCTCTTTTTCTGTATGTCTCTATCTCTGTATCTCTTTATCTTCTCTCTCTGACTTTGTCTTTTGTTACTTCTGCTTTCAAAAGTGGCCTTTTTAGCAACTGGGCCAGGGGAATTGCTATGCACAGACTTTTACATACACAAGTAGCAATTTACTGTTCATTACTGAGTTCAGTAGCTACTGGCCTACTGAATGCCTGATACTGGATGCTAGTTTAGTCTTGTTCATTTAATTTTAGTAGAGGGTCATGCAATGAGGATTTTATTACAATTAATCACACTCAAACACTTTCCAAAAATATTTTTTGTTGGCCATCTCAGTCTTTAAATAGTCATTGTCACAAGATTTGTTTTCTGACACTTTCTTTTTGTTCTGCTTTTCAAGATAAGATTTAAGTTGCACTCTCTGGCTCACATCTGGCTCAGATCTGACTGCAATCCTAATCATTCATGCAGTTTTGGCTATATTACATGTTTTGCTATTCACCATTCAAGTTCACTTTAAGCATGGCTGAAAAAAATTAAGAGGTGCAGTAGTGCCCTGTTTGGGCTATGGCCTAACTGCTCCTTGGCTGATTCCAATGTATGTGTTGTACTGACAGTATTGAAATGACTGTAGAGACAAGGTGCAGGTTCAGTGCTCCGTGTGAGAACAGCTGAATTTTCAGAGTGATGTGTGTGAGGGAGTGGAAGCATGGGCCTGATCTCTAAACACAGAGGTGCAGCTCTTCTTTACACACATGCATGTGCAAACTACACACACACACACACACACACACACACACACACAATGTGCACACAATTGAATCAAACAAACAATTAGGACAGTTTGTCTGTCCTTCCAAAATCACCTTTGTCTTATATTTTACTGTAAATTACATTTTAATTGGTTTAAATAACCTATTTAATTGCATGATCCCTCAAAGATTTTTTTAAAAATAAACATTTTCCAATATCCCTTGTCGATGTATATGCTTTGAGTGGTATGAGTTTAGATTGGAAACACTCTGATCTTTTCCATCTTGGCATTTAATCATAATCATTCTAAGGAAACATACTGCCTGCTGGGAAATTGGTAATTTTTTTCCCCCTTTATCCACTTCCTCTTCGGCCCCTTGTGTATGGAGAGGCCTGAAATGGTCTGAGTTTGGAGGTATGACTTTATTGTGCCCTACTGTTCTCTACCCATGCTAATTGTGTTTAGATGTTTCCCTTCTGCTGTCTGCTGCTGGTTGAGGGTTATTTACTGGTGGGAAATGGGCCGTGAGTCCCCCTGGGCCCCTTTGGTGTGATGTGTGTGCGCAAGCGCATGCGTTTGTGTGAGTGAGTGAGAGAGAAAGACTCGGCCCTGTTGTGGTTGCCAGAAAACTCTGCCAGTTTGGAGGGTTTGATGAGGCTGCAGATGTGGCTGCGGCTAAGACGGCAGAGCCGCACAATGACCCCTCTCATTCCATCCCATTCCAGTCCATCCATTCACTCTCCCTTCCCCCTTCCTTCTATCTCTCTTGTTGTCTTTCTCAGTCTGTCTCTCTCTCTCTCTCGTCTACTTTTTATTTATTTATTTATTTTTTCTCTCTCCTTAGCTCTTCCTGTCCAGTCTCTCTGTCTCTGTCTTTCTCATCCTCTTCATTGCCTCATGTCTTCCTCTCTCTTCCTCCTCCCACAGATGTAACAAAGTCTGAAGAAAGGCAGAAACAAGCCAAGGAACGACGAGAAGAACGGGCCAAATATCTGGGTAAGCAGCAGCAGCACCACCAAGGGCTCTGGAGAACGAGACCGCCCTCTCCTGGTAGGGACTGAGTGTGTGTCTCAGCCCACAGACCTTACCTCCACTGAGGCAGGGCTTTAGCCGAGAGGCCACCCCGTCGTGGGCATATTGTGCTGCACCCAACAATACGGATGTCGGGGGGGAACGGGAAATTGGTGACCTTTGTCACAGAAGCTGAGGCTAGAGCTGAAAGCCTTTGAGCACATGTGGAGCTAGCCTTTCTGTTGTCACTTTGCATGTGCATATCTTAACCCAACCTACCATGTGCTCAGAGTATCTCGTATCTCTTTACCCTGCATCTCTTATACGTACCCACTCACTTCAGATAAGGAGGGAATATTGATACTTTCTTTCTATATGATGACTTTGTTTCAGTGGGACGTAGAGTCCTCACTATTTGCCACATATAGAAAGATACAAAGTCCTCCAGTGTTTGATCTCAGAATGATGGGCCAGATCTTTGCCATCATTCTGTGAACCATTACTAACCAAAGCATTTTGAGGCTTCTGTTGTTTTGTTTTTTTAAATGCATGACAGAGTCTCAGTAACGGCTGAGTAATTTGCTTAGAAATTGCTCTACGGATGACATTACATCAGCTATAGATCACTACCTCTACCCTCAACAAAGATGCAGCTTTTTTTCTTAGGCATATTTTCTGCTGCCTTTCCAGGCAACATGTTTGGATGTGACTTTGCCTTTACCAGCGTGCTCTATTTCAACAACTGCTGTCTTATCCCACGCCAACATGCAAATTAGGTGGCCTGTGTAAAGTTAGCCATAGCTGGCTGTTTGGCTATCACTGTATAGATGCCCCACATCTTATCTTAACCTTAGTGGTAATGTCATATTGAGAGCAGCCTCTGAGCTGTTTAATTCTTTAACTCAGAAACCGAGACCTTTCTGCCAGGATCTGAAAAGGGAACACACTTGTTCTCTGTACTCTGTCTCAAAGCTTGAATGTTGACTGTGCCGTGCCTCACATGTCGAGCGATCCCCCGCAACCGCAGGGCGACTCGCAGACTGCTGTGTGCTTTGCATGATTGACACGCGCTCTCTATCTCTTCTCTCATCCTCTTCCAGACAACCGTAACCAGCTACAAGGTAAGCCCCCACACCGTTGTGTCCATGGTGGTGGTGGTGGTTGCTTTGGGAATCATTATTCAAACTGCTGATTCAAACTGTCTCCTTCCATGCAATTCATTGCCTCGTGTAAGGTCTGCTACAGTTCTGCCAAAGGGTTCAGAACGTCCATGTTTGTTCTTAGCCCTTTGGTGCCGTTTGTCCTCCATCCTGTGGTTGTGGATCTCTCTTTGTCACTCTTGTGACGAGATGAACCATGTGGTTCCCATCCTTGCCTGTGTCCTTCTCTGCCTTGCAATCATTCAGCTCCTCTTCAAATTCTCTCTCTCCGTCTGGAAACTGACATTGATCTATCTTGGCTAAACTAACAGTGGTTTATAAAATGTTATTTTCTGTAGCCGATCATTTGCTTGCTCATCCCTAGTCTCTTGAACTGTCAATTTATGTTGTTACCCTGTTAAAATGTGTTTTGATTCAATCAGTCTTTAAGACAGATTTAATGATGCCTTCAACTTCACCCCTCTGACCTCCTCAGGAGTGTGACTTGGCCTTGATTTTCTTTCCTTTTATTGCATTAGTCCTTTGCACAGTGAGTGTGTGTTAGTGTATGACTAAGCTCAAATTTCCCTGATGGATTTGGAGTAATAAGTCGTCTGAGGGGTGGTAAATCACAGCTTTGAGGAAAAGGCACCCAGGTGGGTCGACTCAGCGCTGGTCTCCCTGGCACCATAGGGGGGTGTTATTAAAAACAAGAAAGGGCAGTCTGTACTCGCATGGAGTGCTACTGACAGAGGACCAAAGCTGCACACACACATACAAACACACACACACACACACACACACACACACACACTCAAAACACAGCCACAAAGGTAGCGTGCCTGTTTGAAATGGTGACTGCATTTTTCTCCTCTCATGAGTAATGTAATTACAGTGCAGTTGCATAGTGTGCATGCCTACTGTGCTTTTTCCCTACCCAACTCCCCTAAGAGGCATAACAGCTCATTTCCACCATTTCCCCACATGATGCTTTATTCACCGCTATAACAGATGCGTGTACTACGACGAAGGTTTAAAAAAAAGCAATCATGCATATGTAGTACACTGTAGCATATGCATATGTAGTACATAATAACTGCCTATAACACTCCCATTCTCATCTGAAGAAGTACACTAAATGGTTTGACCTTTTTGATCTTTTCTAAACAATCTTAACATGCAGAGAAGTTTGCTCGGGCTTTAAAGTCTCAAGGGTGTGGCATTAGCAAGAGATGCAGCAGCATCCTCAGCATCTTTGGCCTCGATGCATCCTTCCTCACAGGCTGCCAGTCTTGAGAGGACTGAATTGTTGATGCAGTGTGGTGCTGTGGTTGACCCAGCCCATGGATTTTTAATGCCCCTAGTGGATTCAGGGATCGCGGCATTGAGTAGAGTCTAGGAAGCTGAACTGCAGTTTATTCAAGAGATTGCTGCTGGAGTACTAATTAAACTACATGTTAACCCCCTACTGCCACATAAACGTATAGTTATAGTTATTTGTTTGAATAGCTTGTTAGAATTATGTCATGAATGCTCATACTCTAATCATTATCTAGATCTTGAAATATAGCAAGGTTCCTCTGAATGTCCACAGTTACCAATGGGCTTAGAGTGTAGTAGGAAAGGAATGGAATCTTGATGCAATTGCAATGCAGTTCAATGACTGCAAAAATTTGAAGAACTGTTTATTGGTAGATATATTATTGAAATGCAGACCATCAAAACCGAGCCAGTGTGAAAAGTGCCTCTCAAATTTCTCACAGTGACACAACAGACTCATAAATAATCTGAGCTGAAATTGTCATCAGGACATACAGTAAAGAGAGGTTGAGTTACAGTGAATGTCCATATTAGAGGGCAAATCTTCAATTCACCAGTGCCATTGGGGCAGAAATCTGCACAAGAGGCTGCATCCCGCAGATAAATAAAGCAGCTGTACGCCTGGTGATAAATATTGCCTTCCAAGAAGAACACAAAAACATTTCCTTGATGCTCTGCTAATGGAATTTGATAGCTCACAGAAGACATTTGCCTTTGATGCATCAAGTGCTTAGGAGAAATAAGCTCTCAACCCCCTCTTGTCTGTGCCTACCGTAGTCTGCAGGCTTTGCTCTCAGCTAAGCCATAACAAATCGAGAGGCTTGGTGCAGGGCCCTGTAAGAAGCTTGTGCCTTTAGCATATCAAAGCGGACAGTTTGTTCAAGCAGACACTGGAAGTTTATGCTATTAGAGCATGTATGTGTCAGTCTGGGATGCTTAAGCTAACCTTTGAATGCCTCTTTGTACAGTTTTGAGGAATTACCTTGGTATTATTTAGGGGAGCTGGCAAAAAAAGAGCCTTTGTACTGTAGAATAGCTGGAGCCTTACAAGCACACCCCAGAATGTTCCCAGACGTGTTTGTCCTGGCCAAAGGAGTATTATCCTCAGAGAGGAGGGCTCATGCAGAAATCAGCTGTAGATACCTGATTGCCTCTGTAAATGTCATCAAGTTCTACAGACATACTTGTGGTCTAAACCATAGAGAGAGCTGGCAAACATCAGTGTGTCTGCTTCAACAGATGTGTTCTGTATTCTCCCTCCTCATGTGCTACAGCTTGTGTATGATGAAACCACATAATGTCCATCGTCCATATGAAGCCAATGTTAAGGAAATGTCTCCATAAGCCCAGCTGTGGGTCAGAAATATATTTATTCCCACCGGACTGTAGATACGTGCCTTGTAGGGAATGGCCGACACTAAAAGAGTCTGGGTGTCTGGGTGTTACATACACATTTTTCATCACGGACGTCACAGCTTGTGCTGAACAGGATTGTCATTATTAGATTGTGAAACGTTTGGCTGAGATTGATGGAATGTGTCCTCAACTCTTAACACACTCTATTCTCTAGAACACACTCTACACTCTATAACATACTCCGCCTCTCACACTATTTGTCCTGTTTTGTCTTGGTACCCCCTTTTCACACATTTTTTTCTCTCTTTGGCTGACCTCTTTCTGTCTAACTCCCACTGTTTATATCTCTCTCTCTCTCTCTCCCCTTCTCCATCCTTTCTTCTGTTCTTCTGTCTCTATTCACCCTTTTCATCTCCTCTCTTTATCCCTTGCATGTGTGTGCACCTCCCGCAGTTGCTAAGAAGGCCCAGTGGCTGGAGAAGGAGGAGAAGGCTCGGCAGCTGCGGGATCAGCAGCTGGAGGAGCGGCGGCGGCGGCTGGAGGAGCAGCGAGTGAAGACTGAGAGGAGGCGCACCGCACTGGAGGAGCGGCAGAAGCAGAAGCTGGAGAAGAACAAGGTGAGTGCTAAATGTTTGTGTAAACAAGATTGTATGGGTTTATAATTTTCATTCGTATTCTATTCTATATGTATAACCTTCCAGTGTAGTGCTGCTACACTGTGTTTTCTAACAGTGGCTCTTATTATCTGCATGGCTTTAATTATTACTGTACCGTACCTGCTGTAACTACACTCCTCGAACAAGCAAACACTCCACAGACAATTTCATGACTCATAGCTCCTGTGTGTTGTGGCGGTGAATTACTACGCGGCAGTGACCCCGATGCAGAGGCATAAACCAAAAATGATGGTGACAGCGGCTTTGACGTCAAATTGAGGCAGAAGTTTAACTCAGCCTTTAGGCTGCAACCTGACCTGGTTTCTCATCAGATAACCTACTTTACCATCACCTCTCTGAAAGAAAATACTCCTTTTTTTATTTATTTCTGCCAGTGGAACAATGGACATGCTATATATCATTCAAAGTCCAGTTACATTGCTTAGGCCATCCAGAATGCAGCTGAAAAGGCAGAGCAAAAATGTGATATGTGTCAGGTACATGTGAACACATGGTCACCTTATCTCCCTGGGGGTCTTTCTGTTAGGAACTACAGGAGATTCCCAGGTTCTATCTCCGAATGTCAGCCAGGATGCATTTTTTTTATCCATCAAAAGACTTTTTCATCTTAACTGTGTGCTAGTCCCAATGCCAAGACTAGCCCAGGACTCCTAAGGCACATCACAGGGAACATTGATGAGAACAAAGAGGAAACAGGGTGTTTGAACGATTTTGAGTTTGAACGATTTTCTGTGCACACACACGTTGACACAGTTGAAGAGGAAGACATTGACCGAGACAGTGAATCAAAGAGAAGAAAGAGAATCATGAGGAAAGCTTTTTAAACAACAGTGCTGAAGTGCTGTGTCACCAGCAGTCGGGTAGCAAACAAATGGCATCATTCCCTTAAGCAGCATGAGTAATGGTGTGAGAAGTGGGTCAGGCCCAAATGAAAATAGGCCGTGATGTACCCTACCTGCTAGCCTGTTTTTCTTTTTGTTAGATCAATACTCTCTCTCTCTCTCTCTCTCTCTCTCTCTCTCTCTCTCTCTCTCTC
>JAGFZM010000078.1:886386-896717 GCA_017657215.1 Limnothrissa miodon
CTCTCTCTCTCTCTCTCTCTCTCTCTCTCTCTCTCTCTCTCCCTCTCCCTCTCCCTCCCCAGCTGCAGCTGACTACCAGCCAAGTCCAGATATGACTCAGCAGCAACAGCAGCCCCTGAGTGCTAACGATAGGTAAACAAGACATTCTCGCTCTCCCGTCCAATCAAAATACTTAAAAAAGGTGCCCTTTTCACATACCCATAAATGTGTGTGTGTGTGTGTGTGTGCGTGTGTGTGCGTGTGTGTGCGTGTGTGTGCGTGTGTGTGCGTGTGTGTGTGTGTGTGCGTGTGTGTGCGTGTGTTTACATATGTGGACTCATGTATGACCAGAACAGTACAGACCACCATGGCAGGTTTGGAAAATGGATGGCCCACTAATCAAGTTTTCAGCAAGCCTTTGCTTTTTACAAACCCACACAGAAAAAGCCCACTTCCACATCCTGAACGTCCAAAAAGGAGAATTTTGAACATATGGAAACACAAGCTCAAACACGTCTGTGTGGTCCTGTGGCGATAACCACAATACTAATTCTCCCAGGCACAGGAGCCCTTCTTGCAAAATAGACTGCCATATCAAACTCCCCTGTGACACAATCACCAGTCACAGTGTCTAGATTCTTAACACGTTGTAGTAAATGGAGTTATGTAACAACTGTTAATAACAACTTCTAATTCATATGAAATAACTACACAACAGGTTTTCTGAGGCAGTTGCCAGCCCCTTTTAAACAAACTTCTTTTAGCTTTTCCCAAGAACATTCAATTCAATTCTCAGTCAAAAATCCTGAGTCTAATTATTCACTGAGCCAGACAAGTCAGAATTCATTACTTGCTTTTGCTGCATCAGAGAGAGTTTTCCTCTCGTGATTGAGATTCAGGTTGATGCCCAGAAGTGTTTTGCAATCGGCTCTTAAAAACTGAATGTTTAAGGGGGTCGGGGCGGTTCGATCCCTCACCAGTAGACCACAAATGATCTGCTGTTGAGCAAGGCACCCAGCCCCCTCACTGCTCCCCTGGAGCTGGTGTAGCTGCTCGGGTTAGTGTGTGCTTCAGTTCACTGTGTGCTGTTTGTGTTTCACTAATTCACCACTGGGACAAATGCAGAGACCAAACAGTACAGTATGATACTACTGTAGTATAGTATATAAAATATACATACTGTTGTTTTTCCACCCCTCCAGTGCCTCTGTGGTGAACGGAGTCCAATCGGTGAAGCACGAGAACGGCCTGTCGGGCAAGGGTGAAGCCACCCACTTCGAGGAGATCATCCAGCTGTCCAATCACTGTGGAAGCAACGGCAACGGGTTGGAGAAGTCAGAGAGTGACATTCCTCACGAGCCCATCATGGCCTTTGAGAGTGGCGAGAGCTTCCTGAAGAAGGCGGGCCCAATGAAGCCTCAGCATGTTGCAGGTAATTCTACATGTACTGTTAGTGATTGAGTGACTGCTTAGACAACTGCCTCTGAACGCAGTGAACTGGGGTCATGGTGTAGTGCTGTGTTGGTCGTACTAAGATGAACTTGGTGTGAAGTTGTGAAGCACACAGCATTATTGCGCACTGCAATATAAAGTGGATCCAAGCGTTGCTGTTGCATCTGGCTGCTGTTTATTTGCCTCCAGTCGCTCATGACCGGGCAGCTGGTGCTGGGGTTAGCCTGGTCCTGATGTGGTAGAGCCTGTGCCAAATCACCCCCAGCTCCAGACCAGGTCTCTCCCACGGCTAGGCGCTTTACTGCAGAGAGAGTCCAGGCCTTATGTAACTTTAAAACACTTGGGGTATGAAGTTACTGCAGAGCCATGAGTGGGGCTGTGTGTGTGTGTGTGTGTGTGTGGGTGTGTGTGTGTGTGTTTGGGGAGGGGGGCATAGGGGTGTTGGTGCTAGTGGGAGGGGAAAAAAAAGAAAGCAGGAAAATCTGAAACATGCCCAGAACAAATGGCTTTGCGGAGTTCATATACTGTCAGCTTTGGAATCGGTGGTCGCAAGTCTATAAATCAGGGTCTGAGAATGATCCCAAGGCAGTTGTTTTTGGCAGGTGCCCAGCTGAGAGCCATGGTGGATGCCTCCAGATCATGTACATATGTTACGGATCAGGCAAAAAAAAAGCACACGGCAGCTCCTTTCGCTTACCTCTTGGTCTGGGCCATAGGCGCCAAGAAGGAGACTTTTTTTTATTGCCATTTTCAAAAGGGGCGATATGAGAACGCAGACACGAATATCACAGGAGTGTGTGTGTGTGTGTGTGTATGGGTTGGGTATCATCCCTATAAACTGCATCTGGTCACGCATCTGACTTCTCACATTAGGGGTGGGGGAATTGAGGGCACCCGTAAACGTGGCACCACAGGGGGCTCATGACGCTTCTCTTGGCACAAGCGTCTGGCCTGCTCCTCACCCGTTCCTCACACTGTTCCTCACACCACTATTTACACTCAATAGCCTGTGTGTGTGTGTGTAGGTGTGTAGCTGGGGTGGAGGGGGCTAAGGTCAGGGCCGTCTCAGGTTTGCCTGCAGAGAAGAAGGCCACATGAGAGGTTTAATTCTCAGAGAAAGTGTGTGTGTGTGTGTGTGTTTGTGTGTGAGGGGGAGTGTAGGCAGCCAAGAGGAAGAGGCTGATGGTGGGCAGGGCGAGAGGCTGCAAATGGGCCTGTTTGGGGTCATGGTGATAGGGTTCAACAGGAGAGAGAGAGAAAGTCAGGGATTAGGATTCAAAAGTAAAGTCGAAGTGAAAGAGGTAGAGGGTCAAGAGGGCCTATAGAGAGAGAGATATAGAAAGGAGGAAAGAAGAGAAGAGGGCAAGAGAGAGACGGAGGGAGGGGTGAAAGGTGAAGATGGGTCGTCTGGAGTTTCTGACAGCTTGGATGGCGGACCTCCGGCCTCTTGCTATGCACTGCGTTTTGGGAAGGCTGGCTCGGGGACTTAACCCCCCCCAACAAGACTGCCAGCCCAGGCCAGCTAGGCATAGAAACAGGATCCACTCCAGAGACACACACACACACACATACATACGCACTCAAACATCACCTTTCATATTGCAAAGCCCCCTGCTCCCAGCATGGTCAGCATTACTTTCATAACACACACACACACACACCTGTTTGCCTGTAGACAGCCTTCATTTAGAATCATAAATCACTCGTAAAGCAAACACTACGGGATCAGGCCCTCTTGCCCTCTGCCCTACAGAATGGGTTAGCAAACCAATGGTTTAATCAGCAACACACTCACACACACACGCACACGCACGCACACAGAAATGCAGATGCACACACACTGCATATCCTTTTCACTGCTAATCCCTGTCACCCCATGTATGGCATCCTCCAAGAGTATCAAACCTGCAACCTTATAAAAAACGCCGGTATGCGAATTATACGATGTAACCTCATCAAGAGCCCCGTGGAGATTTGGATAAATATGGTCGCTGGACCGGGAAGGCTCTGGGCGAACGTGAATGTGGGCGATACAACAGATGCCGCCGTCAGTCTGCTCGAGAACGCAGCTGTGTTGGCCGCCAACCGCGAGGTGCCATTTTTACTCGCGGGCTCCTCTGGGATCCTCTGGTAATGGACCCCTGGTCTCGGGCTCCTTAAAACTCCCCCGCGCTCCTCACGCAGGCATAGCGTAGCTGTGCTAATCTTCTAATTGAGCCCCGAGACGCTGCTGCTCAGGGCAGTTAGCATAAGCTGTTGACCCAGTGTCGACCCAGATTCTCTGTAAACGCATGTCGATGTAACACACAGGCAACAAATAACCCGGAACACTTGAACACACGGAGATGGATTGAAAAAGCCACTATTGATGCCCTCTTCCACTTTACTCAAAAAAACACACTAGGCCTCAGGTAGTTTGTGTGGGCCCCAGGGTGAAATAGATTGGGTGAGACTAACCTGAGGTGTTTATGGGGTGATGGTGGCACAGGTGGTAGAGGAGCCATTCAGTAACCGGAAGGTGGCAGGTTTGAGCCCTACTCTACAGTACCATTGAAGTGTCCTTGAGCAAGACACTGACCCCAAATGCTCTAGGTGGAAGGTTGGCGCCTTGCATGGTAGCCTCCTCCACTGGTGTGTGTGTGAGTGTGTGTGTGCCCACAGTGCACACCCTGGCCTCTGGCTCTCCTGACCGTGCGCATCACTGTGGGATGGCTAGAAATGTAATTTGATTCCTCTATATGTCCAGTATATGTAGAAAAAATTGACAATAAACGGACTTGACTTAACTTGTGTTTTCTAATGTGTTTCCTGTCTCCAGAGGTGCTGTGAGGAGAGAGAGAGAGGCCCCGCCAGTGGACCCTGACACGCCCAGTGCCCTCACATCCCAGTGTGGCAAAGAGACTCTCTCTCCTCTCTCTCTCTCTCTCTCTCTCTCTCTCTCTCTCTCTTTCTCAGAGGCAGGCCTGCCTATAGCACACTATCCTGTGCCAAAATTATATGACTGATTTTTTTTTTTTTTTCCAAATTGTACAAAGAGGAACAGCCACACTCATCAACTACTCCTTCCCAGCCAACGAATGGCTGGAACCCTTCACTGTCATTGTGAGCTCCAAACACCTCCCCACTCTCCAACCACCATCATCCAAACACACACACACACACACACACACACACACACACACCAACAAGAGTCACCACAGTCAAGAGAAGCTGCAATAAATCCAGTGCTCCAGCTTACAAATAGATATGCAGAAACTATCCCCTTTTCTGATTCCACTGAGAACTCTACACCTCATCTCCTTCCTTAAAGCTTTCACACTGAAAACACATCCTGAGCAAATAGAGGACAACCTAGCAAGACACCATGAGAGAGAGTGAGAGAGCTTTGACATTTAAAAATGCTGTCAGGCTGATTCTACTGTGCTTTGTGCTGAAGAGTGTGGAACGTTGGTTGTTTTCGATTCTTTTTTTCCCCTTGTGTTTAGTTATTTAACTTGAAAAAAAAAAAGAAATGTAACTATCGGGTACAGTTGTTTGTGAATATTGTAAATGGATCTTTGTGCTCTGGGATTCAGAGCTATGCAGTCTAGGGTTTAAAATGGTCTTTATATAGAGAGTACAGTTTGCAAAAGTTTTATGAAAGGGATTTTTGGGTCTGCAATACATCATTTTACTATTCAGAAGGCCTTCATTGGACTGACAGAGTGGTCAAAAAAAGGTCATGACATTGACCAGCATTGTTGCCAATTCACATTTTTCCTTTTTTGGTATCTGTACTGGAAGCATGAATTGGTATGATTTTTTTCCCTGCCCTTACCAAATTCATGAGCTTGCAAGAAAAAAAACAAGTGTTGGTTATTTTAAAAATGTTTTTGTTACTACTTTTTGTTTGGCTGTGCACTGACTAGCAAAAGGATTCAGTTTTTCCCCGTGATCACGCAAGTGCTCTCAGAAGTCCTTTAGCATCTTCGCCACCTTTCAGACACACATTACCGTAAATAGGAAATGGATACATGGTTTTTGCCAAAGGCTTCTTCAAAGCGAATGGGTACCCTGGCCAAAACTTGGCGGCATCCTGATATTGCAAACGCTGGGATTGGTTGAATGGAATGTCAGTCTTGCAGGTGAAGAAGTGTTTTGTATGCCAAGAAATCACTGTTGGACTGGGCCTTAATGATTCCCCATAACTGGCCTTTGCTGGGACTTTGAAACAGAATGTATTACACTGGTCCCCTGTGCATCAGAGAGTAGTTTTATCAAAATAATAATGAAAATACCATTTTAAAGCATGACATGTCATCACAGTACACCCACAGATTCTCAAATGTATTTGCAAAAGCAGTGTGTGTGTATGCTATAAATATATTTTGTGTGTCGGAGGGTCTCACTTGAAGTCTATTAAAAGATGCAAAAGAAAAGGTGTCCAGAATGTTGTCTTTGATTTATCCTGTGTGCCTTCTTTGACAAACAAGATGGTTGTATGCATCATTCATGAGAAAATGCCACATTACTGAAACACAGATTCCCCACCATTTTTTCCACTATGCAGGGCAGTGATTGCTCTCTGCTTGAGGCCAATCATTTGAATGTTTCATCTGAGGCTGTTTTCTATACAGTCATTTAATACACTTTCCATCATCAAACAAGATTAAAGCAAAATTTCTTCACATTGCCCTTGTTTCACAGTGTGCTTCCTGCATTTGTTGTTTTGTGTCAAAACTAGTGGGAGTTAAAAACAAACATGGTTAACAAAGTCATCCAAATATAACTGCACAATTCTGTGGAAAGAATTGTTAAATACCTTTCCCTATTTGTTTACGGTCCGTTATACTGTAGTTAGTTATCTAATTATCTAGTTATCTAAAAATACTGGGTTTTAAGCAAAAGTGAGAGGTATGAAATATCAGCTTATGGCTCCTCAGTCCCCTGGGAGCTGAACACGTGTTGGCACCTTGCTCCCATGCAGGAGGGTTTCTTCCACTCCCCCGGCATGGACGTTCCTGTCACCCCTCTCAACCAGGGCCCCGGCCTCGAAGTTGGACTGAACAACATTTCCCTCAATAGTACCATGTATTTCAATGGCAGCAGTCAGGGGACCCCTGCTGTGTCTTAGAGCTTCTTGTGGAGAGTCGGTTTGCTGGCACCAGCCAGGAGAATGTGGCACGCACATCAGGAGATTTATGTCCCACACCGATCATCACATGGGATTCCTCATTCCTACTGGAGACACTCGCAAAACACTGACACTCCCGACTGTATTTAAGTGTGTGTGTGTGTGTGTGTGTGTGTAAGAGAGAGACAGAATCTTGAGGCTGTTGTGTGTGTGTGAGTGGATCTGAAGGGTGCCATCCTCAGTTATATCTCTGGCCATTCCCTTTTAAATAAGCAGAGCCACCTGTCACGCTAATGAGCTGCATGACATTTAATCTATTGGTTCCTGACTGACCAGCCGTGCTAGATGGCAGTAGGCTCTGGGCATCTTTTGGGCCATAAACAAAACATATCAGACGTGACTGGACGTGGTGTTCTCAGTCCAATGCTGGTAATGAGTTTCTGCATCCAGGCCAGCAGGAGGCAGCACCATGACACAGGCTTGCCACACAAAAACAGATCTGGTTTCTCATTTCCCCACACAGTCTCCAGTTTGGGGAATAGAGAGAAACTTTTTTTCCTGCCTCCTAACCATAGAAAACTGAGATAAATGTAAGCAATATTTATGTTTTATTTTCAGACATATTATTTCAAGCCTAGAGGCTTTATCCAGCAGCTGGATGAAGTTCTCTGGAGGGAAATTGTGGTGTCTGTTACCATTTTGTGTTGTTGCCGTAGTGATCGGCAATCCAACTGCTCTGCCGCGTGGGAGGAAGGAACAGGGTTGGATGGCGGTGGGACGGGACGTGGCTGAGGTCTGGTGGAGTGGGGTGGGGTGGGGGTGAGTTGGCGGTCTATTTTTAGGCGAGTGTCAGCAACCTGTGAGTAATGAACGTCTGGCCCATGCCAAGGTGCCGAATTAACTCTCAGAGAATGGAGGTTTGGAGAGGGAGTTGGGGGTGGAGCAGGAAAGAGAAGTGAATTCGAGGGGGTGGAGTAGGGGTGGAGGGTGGAATGAAGATTTACGAGGTTGTGACAAATGCTGCACCGGACAAAGGCACTGTCAATCACGGCCTCGCCTGTCAGTCTTGCGCTCTTGGGATTACAGACATCGCTGATAGCACTGCGCCCTGACACGCAATATCTTTGATCTGGGCTTTATCATGCGCTCCCATCCCGGAACCACTTTTCGGACTCCCTGCCCGTAGATTATGACCCCACTAATGTGGTGAGGTCGAGCCATCAAGACACAAATGTCATTACAGGCCCTCCCAGTCAACGCAGGTGATTTAGGTGTCGTCCAGGTCACGCCATAAATCCAATTGCTTTGTAAGAGTGAGAGTAAAGTTCCATGCATGCCCATTGTAAATGTGTCTGTGACAGAATCCTTAACAGCTAAATCTGCTGTCGGGCGATTCTGTATGTTTATACAATCTGAGGGAATATCTCATGAGGTCCAGAAACATTTGACCGCTGCAATCAAATTTCACCTCATCTGACTGCACCTTTCTGCCAGTGTTTGTTTTGTTGTTGTTGTGGGTTTGCTGTTGTTTGTTTTGTTGCCTTTTCAGATTGTTGACAGCGGCGCCATGGAGTCATCAAGCACCGCCACGAACACAACAATCCTGTAAACTATGTTTAGGAAAAGCAAGCAAGCATCCGCCCAGACACAGCAAAGTGTGGAGCATGGGTACGGCTGCGGCAGAGCCGACCAGGAAGGTCAGGGGAACCCAGCCAGTGCGGCCGTGAGGAATGTCTCCGCGGCAGGCACTGATTCGTAGGGTCATAGCAGCTGTGGCGAAGGCCCCTGCATGAACCCTTAAGGCTTTCACACTTGTACTTCAACACTGTACTCACAACGTCACACTTACAACCTACAATTACGTGGCCTACACCCACCTTCAGCCCAGTCCTCTTATCTCTGGCGAGAAGAACAACACCCTCCTTCTGCACATACATGCAAACACACACACACACACACACACACACACACACACACACACAGCTGCTCCAGTATCTGCCAGTGATGAGCTAACAGCAGGCACCCTCTGAGGTGCTCCTCATGTCTCCTCCCTTTTCTTCCTCCTCCTCAGGCCGCCTGCAAGCACACCATGTTATTGACTAACTATTTGTGCAGTCATAACACTTCAAAGCAGTTGACTCTGAGAATACTAGTGCGTTAGCCTGGTAGCATTCCCACCTGCTCTTCCGGGAATTAACCGTATATAGCCAAATTAGCGATTTCCTTTTCACTTTCTGATTTGTGTACCAGAGTTAAGTACAGTCTCTCTCTCTCTCTCTCTCTCTCTCTCTCTCTCTCTCTCTCTCTATCTATCTATTTTTCTCTCCTGCTCTCTCCTCTTTCTCTTTCTCTGAATAGAGTTGTAGAGGGCCTTCCTCTTCCTTGCTTGCGCCTCATCTTGCTTCCACCAAAAGGGGAGTCCAATGTCTCCCCTTAATGATCCCGTAGGCTCTACTGTAGTGGCCCTACCAGTCATTTCACCTCCCTGTGTGTCCAACGGAGGAGGGAAGGAGCCTGCCGGTGACCTGGGGACTGGGCTGTGGAGTTAGCTTTGCACTCTAGTCTTGTTTGAATTAAAAGGTCACCAAAGTGTAACCATATGTAAGCCACATGTGGAAAAAGACAAAAAAGAAGAATAACCAAAGGGACCAGCTGATAGCTGTGAAGAGTCAGTGCAGCAGGGATGGGCCCTCAATCTGGTCCAACTCCTGGGTGTTTTGGTGTGGGTGGTGTTGCAGCAGCAGAGAAGGTTATAACAGATTGCTTTAGGCAAAGGAAAAGATGGTCAACAGCTGACTAACCACTCCAGCCACTATAGGTGGCCTTTTGTCAGTGGGTTGGGTGCTGGGGCATGAGGTGGATATTCTGCCCACTGAGTATTCTTCCCTACCAACAGTACGAGTATTAGATTGGCTGTTCTATTTCAATTCATTTTATTTTTGCTTTTTAGAGTTTTTAGAATTGTGCTTACTATTTTTAAAATTAATGCCACCTTGTAATTTTATACGCCAATTTGGGCGAAAGGGTCTGTGTGTGGGTGTTTGGGGTTTGGGCCAGGGTGCAGGCATCAACAGTGCAGTTCACAGGGTCTCAAACCCCCAGGGTCACTAAGCCAAGGAAATGTTTTTTTTTTTTTTTGTACAGCATCCCCGTCATCAAGCTGATGAGTGCTGAGAGGAGTGGTGACGATCAGATGGAAATGACTGATATGCTGCAGATTGAAGGCCGGTGTCTGTTTCCAGTCAAAAAAGCTGATTAATACATTGAACTTGTATCACTGGCCAGTGCTGCTAAAAACGAGAGAAACTGTTGGCAAGTGGAGATGATTACACTGATATCTCTTTTAGAGAAGCACACACACACACAAACAAGAAAGGAATGTTTGTCTCGGGTTGGCTATAAAGGGCAACTGAAACATTGTCTACCGCCATCTTTGATCTGCCTGGTTGTGTAAAGACAACTACCCAAAATAGCCCCATAACAGTGTTTACCCCTTAAGACAAGTTTTAGGAAAACACAGCAAAACTGTCAACAGAAAAAAGCTGATCTAAAGTGTGGCTAGAACTAGGACTAATAACCCAGAAGTGCTAAAAACAGTGTTAGCCGAGCTACTGCACTGGAGGTGTTTTTTAGATGTTCTATTGAAGACTCTGTGCGGGGCTAGTGTACTGTACAGTAGCACACTCTTTTAATAACCCTCTTTTTACTCTCTCCCAAATCTCCTGTAAATTCACAGCTCTGGCTGTAGTTATGACTGTGTGTGTGTGTGTGTGTGTGTGTGTGTGTG
>JAGFZM010000078.1:896727-946787 GCA_017657215.1 Limnothrissa miodon
TGTGTGTGTGTGTGTGTGTGTGTGTGTGTGTGGGAGAGAGAGAGAGAGTGAGAGTGTAAAGGGATGATTGTGCTTCTTTTTTACTTGAGAAAAAAAAAACTAGAAGCTACGAGCAAAGCTGAGGATTCTGAAGCGGATATTAAAGAGGGTGCCGAGCAGCTGGCACATTGAAACCCAGTAAATGTGTGAGTATTTCCCCCAGGTGTGTAACCATAGAATCACATTCATATGCAGAGTTATACAGCCGAGTCCACATTTGCAGCTAAAACCACTGCTTTCACATCTAAGGCACGTGAGCTAGTTTTAACACAAAAAAAATCTCTCAATCAGCAATATGAAGGAAAGACAATTCTTCAGATGTTTCAACTTCCTTGACTTGTAGGCCCACCAAAAGTATTTTTTAATAAAAAAGATGACCACTTAAAAGATGGCCAGCTAGCTACCCAGCTCTGATACAGGTCTGTTGTTCAGTGTCGTCTTAATTTTGAGGTTGAGAGTGGGCTTGCTTCATGACCTTGTCGCTGATCAGTGGCACGCACTGCTTCAGTTTAGCTAGCTTTGCAGTTTGGTTATTTTCAGATCAGTGGCTAAGCTCAGGGTATGGGGGCTCTGTTGCATGCCATGTTGGTACAGTATCACTGCTGGCATCAGGACCAGTACCTCCCAACCCTTTACACCATTTGGAATTATCACTTCACTCCACACCCTGTTTTATTACAGTATACAATATTTAGATATTGATAATATGACTAAAGGATTCGTTCGGGTTTTAACACTTTGAGTCCCTTTCATGGCTTGTCTAAAATGCAGTGGAGTGGTTGATACAGACATTTTGTAGAGTGGTTGCAGTAGAGTGGTTGATACTGAAATTTTGTAGAGTGGTTGCAGAAGAGTGGTTGATACTGAATTTTTTTTTAAATCCTGACTCGACTATTTGGGACATTTAGAGTCACCTTGTATAGGAACATCAGCGAACACCAATAACCACTCGGTGAGTTGCACATATTTTCACAACAAATGTTAAGGGTTGTTTTAAGGACTGACAGACTGCGTCCATTGCTAGCCATTCTGAAGCAGGCAGAGGTGATTCTAAATTTCCCAATTAGTCGAGTCTGGACCAGTTGTCAAAATTCTGGTGTCAACCACTCTATTGTAGCCATTCTAGTCAACCACACTCATATCTATATATATCTATGTCTAAATGTAATTATATCTATTTTCTATGCAGTACATCACTGACTATAAGCACTAATTAGAACAATTGTAACAATAAATACTTAGAATTTTATAGGCCAGCTGCAGATTGTGTAGAAATTTATGAAGCATCTGTCTGTTAGTGTGTAGTTGAACAAATACTTTGAGTATGTTGATTTGGCCTGTGCAAACCCTCCTCCCCCCACGCTCCCTCATAGGAAGCACCTGCAGACTGTCCTCATCTCTGGACGCTGTCCTCTGCAGTGAAACATGGAGGTCCTGCGGGAAAAAGACTATGACTGCTATTTGCATATTTAGCCTTTGCAATGGAATGTGGCGGTGAGCTTTTACTTTTGTGTTTACCAGTAAATATTCTCACCAAGGCCTAATAAAAAAACATCAAAGGGGAAAAATCACTGTGTATTCTGTGTGGTGGAAAAAATGTGTCTATGCTGTTCCTGTGTAAGTTTATAACTTCCTACATATTACTATAGGCAATAGAAGAAGACTTTCTGAACTCCGCTTTGTGTATAGTAGTAGTAATTGACCAAATCTCATATGATGCTATGTGTTGTGACAGACAACAGGGTATGCTGGCTCAACTAAAATCGCAACCTGAATTTGATGACTATAAAAAGATCATGATGAAATCCGTAGATCTGCTTGTTTCAACAGTGAGTACATATATGTGTGTGCCTGTGTGGCACCCATGAGTCTGTTCTAAATGTGAATGTGTGTGTGTGTGTGTGTGTGTGTGTGTGTGTGTGTGTGTGTGATGTATCTAGACTGACACGTGAGGGTCAACATGAGGGTGACTGTGGAAAGAGTGTGTGTGTGTATGTGTGTGTGTGTGTGTGTGTCAATAAGAGAGAGTGAGAGAGAGAGACCAGATGGCTGAGGTGAGAGAGAGGTGAGATGGGGTCTTTGTTTGTGTGTGTGTGTGAGTGTGTGTGTTAGGGTTAGAGGTTTTGACTGCCACCCACCAAGCAACAGCTACTTCACAGCAGGGCAGAGTAATGTCAGCTAGTGAGTGGTGTGAGTGTGAGTGACAGAGCGAGAGAGAGGGCGGGACTCACCTTAATCCTGTCCTTAAAATGTATGTGGAAAAAGGATCCCTCTTCAAATACCACATTCCCTAAGCAACAGTGGAAATAATGTGCTCTGTCTCTTCTTTACTTGATGTCAGCTCTGTTCTCTACACTGCATGACAGTGCAGTTTTTGCTTTAAAAGAATGGTAATAAAAAATCAATCAGTTTGACCCATTGCTACTGTGACGATCATAAAAGGATCATTTAGAGTTTTATAGATCAATTTTGTTAGTGCAGAATATTTGGACAGTGGACATGGACAGCGGATGTCTGTCCCTGGTTGGTATTACCATGAAGGCTGGGATAAATGTGGATTTGGGGTCCAGGGAGGCAGAGAGGATGTTGATATTTATCCTGTCCAAGTTTGACTGATATCTCTTTTAAAGTCTCTGAGTCTCTGCAGCTGGGCTCCCCAGAGCTGCACATAAAAGAGTTTGGCGACACAGTGTGAGTATGTGTGTGTGTGTGTGTGCGTGTGTGTATGTAGGCTATGTGGGTGCGTGCATGCATGTGTGGGTCTATGAATGTGTGAATGCATGTTTTTGAAGTGTGTGTGATGTATGTGTGCCATGTGACTGTTGCCATGGGAGTGTTTTTTAACAGTGTGTGTGTGAGTGTGTGTGTGTGTGAGTGAATGTCTGTGAACCTGTATAGCTACATATGCGATACAGAGGAAGTGTGTACAAGGCCACATTGGCGCACACATGCCCCTGCTCCTTGTACGCATGTGGCACCACACAGCCGCTGGCATGTGTCAACAGAGCCAACTGATCTAACTACATTATTACAATATTGGCATGACGGATGTGGTCAACCAGGACTGCCGGCAAGAAAGAACAAGCAGATGAATGCAGTCGATCCCTCTTTTCCACTGCCCTCAAATGTCAAATACACTTAGCAAAAGACCACTTTTTCCTGACGTGCATTTCTGCTGTTGCCAAAGGTGAAAGGCATGGATGCCACATGGTTTAGGACATGGTATGGTGTTTGTAGTAGGGGAAAGTTTAGTGTGTTATGCATAAGTACAGTATGTGTGTATGTAAGGCATTTTTGTGTGGTATGTGTAAGTATGCATTTAAAACACTGCACCGTGCCTGTCTCTTGCCTGAATAGGGCCAAGACTGCAGGCCAGTCATCTTGATGTTACTGTTGCCTGTTGGCATGAATGTAATAAGGTAAGATGCTTCTAGAAAGAACCTGTTGCCTGTTGGAACTAATAAAACAGCAGACAGCAGATGATAGACAATGTTTAAGTCCAGTCACATAAACAATGTCTCATAAACAATGTAACTTATTGCTGTAGATCTGTAGAATTATGCTAAATTATGCCAGCATTCCCTTCTTGCCTAAACCTTTAAATAATCAATTAATGAATAATGATAATCATTTAACAGTAGCAAAATGTAGTGTAACAGAAAGACAGACATGTAGTGTAATAGAAAGCAATGCAGGTAACCAAAATGAATGGCAAGAAACAGAGATACACAACCAATATTTATTTCCGATTGTGAGTGGAGGTTGGTCAGAAAGGCACATGAACAGACAATAATCACTAACAGATAGGGGGGATAAACAAGGCCAAGACACTGGGGTGACAATAGGTTACAACTGTGATGACGTTATTAACACTGCATAGCAATACAGCAGAGGGACCGTTATACCCAGATAACCAAGCATTAATACACTGCAAACATTAGGGGTGCATCTCACACATACACACTCAGAGGCAATGTTCAAATCTCACAACAGCCACAAAGACATGCATCCACACGACAGGAGGCCTACAGCTAAACAGGCATTGACTACGTAGCCCACTATTGCCATTCACAGTTAAGGGATAGAGACACCAGGAGGTCAAATATGAAATAACCAAAATGAATGACAACAACAAAAAAATCAATAACAAAAAAAAAATAGAAATGAACAGACAAGCTATTCGCTGACCGCAACCCAACACAATACAGAGGGTAGGTGGAAGATGGCGCTACACTATACAACAGGAGAAGTCAACAAAAAAATAAAGAACATTTTTAATCAGTGGTCGAACTGCCGCACTGACAGCCGCCTGTAATCTCAGTTTGTGCTAATGGCCAGGAGGCCCAAAAGGGCAGAGTGAAGGAGGGCAAATCAGCTTAATGGACATGAAGAGGTGCACTAGTCGAACGTGGGGGCGATGAGGCAAGACAAACTCACACAAGGCAAAGACAAAACGCTGCAGTCCTCCAAGACACCAGAAGCCTTCTACCAGCGACGGCGACTTCCATTCAAGCAATGTTTCTTAACGGAGCTATATTTCCAGAGTGCTGCGCCTCAATTGATTCCTGCGTCATGCTCACAGGTGAGAACAATTAGGGAACGCCTCCTGAGAAGGCTTGCTCACAGTAGGTAAGCCTGGCAAGCTAAGGAAGGCTATGTGAATAAATTAGCTCTGTCTTCCAACACAGATTGTTAACATAACTGTCACATTAATATGAACACACTGTTGCTGTGAATCGGCTCGCTAAGAAAAACTTCCACTATGGAAAAAATCTCCTATGGCTCATAAACAGATCTATAGGAAACTAATTTATTGGCTGTTGTGTTTAACATTACTGCTGACCTGCAGTGTTCGGAATGATTAATGGGCATCATGAAATCCACTTAAAGGATCAATCCAGGATCAATCCAGAAAAACGTTATTAATTGCACTTCAAGATTTATTAGAAAGTTCTATAAAATGAATGAAATAATGATAGCACAGAAACAAACCTGCAAGTAATGTCAAAATTAAAAGGCTTGTATTTCAATGTTTTTGAGGGAAAATAAATTGCAAACAACAGAAATATGCCTAAGGCTCCGAAGCTAGGGCCAGCCCCTCTGTTCTTGGTCTTCTTTTGGCATCATCTTTCCTTTTTTAAATATCTTATCCCCTCCCCCCTCTCTCTCTCTTTCTCTGTTCTGATTTAAAGGCAGTGTTCGCTGAGAGGAAGGCTTCATTGGGTTGCAGCTGGTTTTAGTTCAGTCAAATGGAAAGTTTCAGCAGTTTTGCATGTTTCAGCTCATCCTCCCCTAACCTCTCTGTTCCCACTGTTTCTCTGGTTCTTTATTTGTTCTTTTCACTCTACAGCTTTTTATCCTTCTTTTGTTTTTTTTTCTATCTACCTTATTTCTATCTCTCCTTCAGTTTTCTCTCTTCTTCTTGATTGTATTACAACAAATGGATGAATAGTGCAAATAACACTCTGGACCACTGTGGCGTGCAAACCTGACGTGGCCATTGTGATCGACATGTGGTATTCAGTGTGCAGTTCAAGTCCATATTCTGATAATTTATGGCACTTTTATGGCCAGTGGCCACACACTCCAAATCCCACTTTCCAGTAAAGGGAAGACTTGTAATTCCCATATGGATAAGTTGTTTAATTGTATCCACAGCAACAGTTTGTTCAAATATTTCATTTTTTTTTCTCATCATTCCAATATTCACATTATTAGGTAACCAAACTGATGGAGCAAAGACGACAAACCAGTGCCTCAATGTCCTCACAAGGAGATATCAGTTTCTCATTTGATTACATAAATGCTATTGCCCTAACAATTGAGAGCTACCAACTGCCACACAGATTTCCCTCGCATCATTAGCTGAAATCCCTAAGCCCTTCACTCATTGGCTAGAGGAAATTGGAGATGTCAAAAGGGCAATGTTTGCCATGGCGGATTTACATGCTCTCATTCTGTGCGGCTCATCTGAAATTCTGATGCCGGTTGGGAATTTCGCGTCCTTCACTTCAGAGCTTCCCGACACCGGAATCCAGACTTACCATCGGTGCTGCTTAAGGAGATCAGAGGGGCTGGAAACTGGACCGGTCCACATGCCATTGGTCATTATCTCCTGTGGTCAGTGGCGAGAGAGACAGGTGAGAGAAGGGGGGTGGGCAGGGTCGGGGATTGATGCTGGGTAAGACTGGTAGAGCCCTAAATGGAAGTAAAGTATGCGCTCTTAATGAGAAAGCAATGGAGTCCTTCCAAGAGACCTTGAGCTTGCATGAACAGAGGCGGCCTTTCTCCCCATTCCAGACAAATGGGCACAAATCACCCGACTGCACGGATCACCCTGCTGCTTTTGCCAACGCAAACACAGCCCAAAGAAACCTCCCTTCACCCACAGCCCCCACATCCTCCACCAATCCTGAGCCTTTAAAAAGAGAACATGCTCTGAAGGGCTAAAGCAGATCACGCAGAGACAACACATTTAAAGATGTCATGACAGCAGGTCTCAGCAGCTGAGGCTTTAACCAGACATCAGAGTCCCACAAAAATCACACAGCGATTGTGCCACGGGACCGAGGACATCTTTGACCACAGGAGAACGTGACAGCCTTCCCCATTGAGCCCTGGCAGCCTATTAACTTACCCAGTAAGAGCTGCCTGGCTGACAAGTCTAATGAAGAGGCTGGGGGGCGAGGTGCAGAGCAAGGGATCTGAGGACCTACAAGCCCTGTATATTCTCAGTATGCAACTTTTCTCCCATTTATCTGTCATCGTGCTGTTGGCCCAGCTGCCTCAGTCTTGCCAGTGTGTGTGTGTGTGCTGTCTAAGCAATGTGGCTGATCCCATCTCAAGCAGCCTGGCTGTGGGATGTGTTTCCCTTCACTCCCCAGGGATCTGGCCTGAATGCATTCTCACTCTTTCTCTCTCTTTTCCTCATTCACTCCTTCTCTCTCTCTCTCTCTCTCTCTCTCTCTCTCTCTCTCTTTCTATAGCCGCACGTCCCACCCAATCTTTCTCCCCACCAGCGTCAAGGCCGGCGTTCCTCAGCTTATTAAAAATAAACTCTGCTCCGGACACCCACAGTGGTAACAAGGTCCCGGCTACGAGAGTCGGGTTTCGGGCCCTGCGAGCCGCCAAAAGGACAGGCCCTCTCTCCTGTTCTGATTGGATTTTGCTAATTGAGATGCCAACATCTAAAACCTCTTTCCACACACAACCGCACACCACACACAAACACATTCTATACTATACTAATCTATACTCTACTGTACTGATCTATAGTGATTGTACAGTGTGTGTGAACACTTTAATCCTAGATACTCTATCTTTGTCTGTTTGACGTTGTGTGATTGACTGTCAATACTCAAAGAGACCAGAGAGAGAGATTAAATACTCTCCTCGTCCCTAACTCTTCCTTCCATCAACATTTTTCTACCCCCATCCCACACACATACACTCCACCAACCCACCCCCTCCCCCCGTACACACACACACAATTAACAGAGACTCAGAAGGCAAAATTCAGCGGCAGGAAAGGCAAGCAAGCTGTCTGGGTTTTTTGTACTGTGGTGGCATTACCACTGTGGAGATTTCGCAAACCTACAGCATATGATTCAGTAACTACTAATGGTCTCTCCATTCCACCCCCATATTTAAATTATGACCCATATTTTAAAAGTAAACACCTAGTCCATAGTGTGCTCTTAAATGTGTCAGCTCAGTCCAAATCAAGGGACCTCCAAGATCTTGTCACATCATTATGTGTGTCAGCTTTCATAGGTCCTCGTGTATCAACGAAGAGCCAGCTATTAAAGATGCAATGATGGCTAAGCTCAGATTGGAATAAAGGGGGCAGGAGAGGAGGAGGGCAGGGTTGGCACCAGAGGATACCCATGCCATGGGCACAGGACCCACTGCTTGGTAGCTGATTAGATCAAGGAACAAGAGTAATTTAACTTTCCTGAACAGACTGAGGGCAGATGGCAGTGATCTGGCAATGATGAGAGCGGGGAAGTGCTGAATAGAAGACTCATTGATTCTACAGAACACACACACTGAACAAACACAGTACTGTACATATAATACAGACATGTTCACAAACATCAGCCATGTGGTCTTTAAACCCCTTAGCCACTTGACTTGTCCCAAATGTCCTCACAGAGTTCTTCTCTGTTAGATTAGAAGGTTTCCTTACACTGATACCATGTACATATCGCTAAAATTACATGACCTGTCTTACATTACATTAAAATAATAAATTAATCATTCTCATGATTCTAATGTGGCATATAAAATTTTAGGAAACAGAAAATCCTACAATTTTCTGTAGCACATGGGATTCTTAGTCTGTAGGATTAACAGTTCCTCATTAATCAAACCTTGAAATCACATCAAATTTCTTCATTGTCTTCAATGTCCCATTTTCACTGTCATTGAGCACTACCTCTTTTAATCAAAGCCCAACCCATAAGAAGCAGGACACCCAGTTCTGCTTTTGATAAAAAAGAGATAACACTTTACTCTCCCTAGAGCTTCACATCTGCTGCATGGCTGAATAATGAACATGTGGCCTGACACGCTGCCCAGTGCTGCGACAATAAAATAATTTAGGGAAAGATCCATTATCCACCACGCATGGATAAAATGAATGTGGGTTGAATTAACAGTGCCGATGGACATTTAGTTCACTAATTTGTTTAATTTTATTGTAATTTTGCGATTTTATTGAGATTTTCTTTAAATAGATTTAGATTATACTTTTTAAACGTTTGTACTCATTCTCTGCATATGGTAATGGCCAGAGTTGAAGAACATGCACTGGCTTGAACAACTCCTGACATTTGTTTCCCTGACTGAGTCTGCATGGGTTTGCATGCATAAGATAAAAGCTCATCCTTCTTCCATTCTGGGGGAGTCTCTCATATCCTGCGGCTCCTGCTTCTTCTGAGTGCCTCTCAAAGGATTGGTTGTAAACTCTACTCACACACACCACACATCCCCAACTTATGAACCTGCCATGCAAATACACACACACACACACACACACACACACACACACACACATTCAATGGCAAGTTTGCACATAAACAAGCTCATGGCCAAGTGTTGCAGTGCTCTGTAAGAGTAAATATTCTTTCCTGATCCCCACTGAAGTGAAAGAACCTCCTTGTGAAGGCAGGGTAGGACTTGGACAACTTCACTCTCCACATTAGAACTCAAAACATCTTTCAAACAATCTAAGCATAGTTTGATACTTTTATGGTTGCTACTGAAGAAAACCATGTAGTCATGATTACCCTCGCTGCTCTGTCAGTAATCTCCAATCACATGCACACATGCACTGTCATCTGGGAGCAGTGCACATACAGCAAGATGTAAAGCGTATGGTGGACTTTCGTTCTTTTGGAAGGCTGTCAGCAGAGCTGGAAGGTGGATGACTATTTCAGAAGGTTATGCAACTGCAAACTGGTTCAACTGGTGAAGGAAAAAAAAAAACCGCTGTCCTAAAACCAAGTTGAGCTGCCTTCTCATGCCAGAACAGCATTACTGGTTTTGAATTTGTCTCATATGGGATAGAAGATGTTTATTTGCAACACTGTCTGGATGTGTGCCTCAAGACAACATCAACTAGGGTGGACTAGAGGGGCCAACCAATTTAATTTCATAGTAGACCCACATTAAATATATAGTACCAATAACAGCTTAAACTCTCAAGACACTTTGCAGAGCCAAGAATGCATCTTTTGTTTAAGATAGATATATATCTGCTTCAGAAGAAATAGAATAATTGAATGAAAGAAAATAATGTGTTTGTCTTATTATTTTGCTAAATTATGATTAAAAAAACATCTGAAAAAAAATAGTTCTAAATATCTTCCTGTTGGATGTTATGCATAATAATGTATAATGTATCATGTTAGTTAATAGCATGAGAATGATTATCCTACAGCATAATTAAGAATATCTATACTGAGTGGACGATCATGTAATAGAAGTGTGCATGTGTACTGTATGTATGTATGGGTGTGTGTGTGTGTGTGTGATTTGAACCAGTGGAAAAGATTGTTTCCATGTTCCATGCCCTGAGTTGTTTTAATCATGTTAAAGGTCAAACTGCTATAGTTCATACACTTGATGCCTTACCATCTGTATGAGGCAGACAGGACCTGATTCAGATCAGCTCCTGAAAGCCATGTCTAATCTAGTGTAGACTATAATATGTAATTATGTAATCTTTACAGCTAACCAGAAAATTAAGTTAACTATTTTACTAGTTACTCCCCATTTGATAGAACTACCTAAAGCTAGCTGAAGACAAAATGTGACCAAATGAAAAAGTCTCTCCAATAGTCATGCAACAATAACTAATATTAAGTTTGTTAGTAACCTTTGTACCTTTACATAAAAAATAATGTTGGATGTTATTTCCTAATTCCGTGTCAAAGACAGAATAAACAGTATGCTTTTATTTTTTCTAGGATAACAATGAGTTCTAATTTGTGCAGGCATGAGAGTTAGAAGAAGAAAAACATATCTTTGAATACACTGTGAGCAATTATGACCCCCCACACGCAGCAAATGCATCATGCTTATGGGGAAGCTGTAGCTTATAGGGAAGATATCACACTACATGGTGAAAAAAATAACTAAACCAATGAAATGCTTTTAGATTTAAAAAATTGTGTGTGTGTGTGTGTGTGTATTAAAGGAATACAAAATTACTATGAAGACAATAGCTTTGTTATAACTTGATTCTGTCAGTGGCAACCCCCCTGTTGCAATAGCATGTTCATTTATTTAACAGTGTTTTAAAATAGATTTTATAGTATTGTACTTCCTCATCTGGAACAATACCTGATATGTGAAAGGAAGCACAGCACATATCAGAGCTGGTACATGTACTATTCAATAGTATGTAATAAGCATACACAGTTAGCTATGGGATTGTTTCTATGGCACATCTGATTGGTGGAGTATGGGGAAGATTTATCAACATAGGTGGCAACAGAATAACGTCAAGCCTGGACGTGCGTCCCAGGGACAGGGTCACGGACGAAGGGATGTCAGGGAGAGAGTGGTGACATGAGGGGGTGGGGGGTTAGGGTGGTCGGTGGGGAGGGTGCTGAGGAGAGGAATCTGCCCCGCCAGTGACCCCGGTATCGTTTGTTTCTCACAAGGGCTCTGGCCACTTTATGAAAGGGCCATTTCAAAAGCTCCCCATGTCTGCACAGTGGTGTCAGTTCCCTGTGCAGCTTTTAAAAAGCTATTTTGGAGAGGGAGGCACTTTTCCTTGCCACATCCCAAATGGTGGTCCCAGTCACCTTTAAGGGCCGACCGTGAGCTTGGTAAGAGAGCAGCTGAGTCGGCCGTGGAGACGCATACCCCCTCTGACATGCGAAGACAAGCTTGAATTATATTCCCGAAGAAGTATGAGACATTTGCATGTGTCTGCAAATGTGTGGATAATTGGTTACAGCCATATGTGGGACCAGGTACGCTTTAGTGGGAAGCACAATGAGAGAGAGACAGAGAGAGAGAGAGAGAGAGAGAGAGAGAGAGAGAGAGAATTAGAGAAAAAGAGGAAAACTCACGTGAAGCACATGGACCTTTGGCTATGAGGAAGAGGCTGGAAAAGAGAGAACAGAAGAGGAGGAGGAATGAGTGTGGTATAGCTGTCTAGCTTAGCACTGGACACTGCCCAAGAGCCACAGGAGTGCCTCTGGAACCAGCATCATGGATGGGGAGAGAGAGAGAGAGACGAGGACGCTGAGCAGAACAGTAGAGCTATTCAAAGCCCAAACAATTTTCCCTGGCAGTCTTTTAAAAGGGTGAAAACATGAGATCACACATTTTATTTCCTTCTCCCGACGACATACTCAAAGAAGTCAGAACGCTGTGAAAAAAAAATCAAACAAAAAAATGATGGTGGAGAGTTCCATTCAAGACAGCAGCAGTTGTGGTTATCATACTGTACATTTCAATGGAAACCTCCGAAACAAACAAAAATCACACACAGCAATGTCTGTTCCATCCTGACACTGGTGTCCCACTCATCATCCAATCAGGCTCCTGCTTGTCTGTTCTTATAGGTGGATATGCGAGTTGCTATCCTCACTATCCAGCCAGAGAGCCATTGCCACCTGAACCCATATGCCTGAACCTAGCACCAAACACACAGTATCACCAACATCAAGGCATGGATCTGAGCCCTCTAGTGCTGGTCACACCAGAGTGCAAAACTCATTTTTGCCATATTTGGCCCCAAAATATGGAGTGAGCGCTGCACTGGACAAATATGCAGAGAATACTCTATGCCTCGATAAGTTTAGTAACTCAGCCTGCACCACATGAACCAAGCTTACCAGGCCAACAAACATAAATGGCTTACAGCCGGCCTTAGCAATGCCTTCCACAATCACACACACACAGACACACACACAAACACACACACAGTTTTAAACAAGGCGCATTACAAGGAATTTTCATCTATACTGTTGTTCTTGCTGATCCTCACTAGCAATCAGCAATGGACCTATTCTAAGCTCGCTTTTTTTTTTTTTTTTAATTATTTTACTTTTATTAGAGTACAGCATGTTTTCACTTCAAACATGAGAGAGGAGATGGCTGGAGACCTGCTGCACTCAACTGTTGTGTTGGGAACAGCCAGAAAGAGGTGCTAATCAACCCAAGCAGGAAGCGCTACAAGCAGGGTTATTGTGCCATGCACTTATATGGATGTTTGCCTTTGGAAAATATTTGACTGTGCCAGGCAGCCTCATGAGACAAAAGGCAACGCTGAAATTACTATTTAGTAGCTCAACTTCCACATGTCCAACGGTTAAATGCATTATTATTCTTATTATTTTTGGCTATGCGTGACATGTTTTTTTGGGATTTATTTTCCAGGGTTTTATAAATAGTCCTGCTAATGAGAACTGTGAAGTGGCAGTCACAAGTGGAATTGTGTGTGTGTGTGTGTGTGTGTGTGTGTGTCAAACTGAAGTAGTTAGAAATTCTGCTAATATTAATAAGCAAGAATCCAGACCCTATGTGTGTGTGAGCGTGTATGTGTGTGTGAGCGTGTATGTGTGTGTGTTTGTGTGTGCGTGTGTGTGTGCGTGCTTGTACGTGTGTGAGTGCGTGTGTGTTCAGCTGTTATAGTTTGGACATGTGAGGACTGGCATTTGTCTAAGAAGTTAAACCCAGTGTGACTGATAGCACAGAGAGAGAAACGCATCCACAGCATGCTTGCAAATGATATCCTTTTTCTTTTTCTTCTTTTTCTTTTGCTGTTAATTTGTGTATATGCTTGTTGTTATGGCCCCCTGTGAAATAAATCTTTGTATTAAACAAATATATTTTTTAATTAACTGTAACAAACAGATGCTGATGTACAACACAGATAAGAGAGACAAAGTTGCAGAGAAGGAAAACAAAGACGGGGTGAAGTCAGTCATAATACAGCGTTGTATTTGTTCCCATCCATTTTCAATGACACTTTTGGAAATTACAAATACTTTCACTCTGACTGCACTCATGACACAAATCACACACATCCCGCCTGTTTTTGTCTGGAGCCAGAAGACATGAATGGTGTGAACAGATTATTTTAATTCATCGCACATTGTTTTGTGGAGGATCTATGTCCAACAGGGGACCAAGGCCAAATACTAAACTCTACGTCTACATCTTTAAACGGCCTTCGGTATGTAGACACATTTTTCCATTCAGTTGGAGGTTTTCTAACGATGCAACACTTACTCAAACACCCGTTTGTTTAATTCTTTGAAGGAATCTATCAAGCCAGAACATGCTGGGCCTGACTTTTAAAATCAACCAATTTAATTTGACCTGTTTGGATTCAGTTTTGCCATCAAAGAAACATAATGCACCCTAAACAACACTGGGCCATTCTAAGGGCATTATTCAAACCAGGCCCAATGTACAAGATTAATTTGAGAACATCAAAAACATTTAATAAATGTTCTTATAATGAATGTGATCATAGTAACTGCAAGTTTTTTCGATGTACTGTATGTGTGTGTGTGTGTGTGTGTGTGTGTTGGGGGGGGGGCATTAAGTGCATATAGCTTTCTGTACAGTTGTATTGGTAATTCCAGTCCATCCTTGTTCCAATTCATCCAAAGTTGCTTGTTTAGTTCACAGATCCAAACACTTGCTAATGTTTAGGAGGCAACTGAATCTGTTTATGCCTCAGGCTGCACTTAGCCAATTAAATGTGTGCCTTAGGACATGGCATTTAGGAAAATATGATCTAGGTAGCAGGTCTCCAGAGCAGAGAGAGAGAGAGAGAGAGAGAGAAAGGGAGAGAGAGAGTTTCCCACTGAAGGATGGTGTTTTCCAGAGGACCCAAGCTGCAGATTTGAAGCCTATGGGCATTACAGTAAACATGCCCATTGAGCCATCCCTGAAATACAGGCAGCTGTGGTGTTGACAAGAAGGAATAGAAATACAGCACAAACGGAATAGAAATAGCAAAGAGATCAAAGGCTTTTTCTTGGTATTTAATGAGTAACTGTGTTTTTAACTGTTGGGGAAGGAGACGACAAAAGTACACACTTAAAGTACACACTTTCCCAAGTAGAAGAATAGATACTTACTGTATGTATAAAAAGACTGGTAAAAGTACTGACCTGAATTTTCTTACTCAAGTAGAAGTGAAAAGTACAGGCTCTGAAATGTACTTGAAGTATAAGTTAAGCCAGTTTAAGGACTATGGTTGAAAGGAAGCTGGCTGTAGCCTACAATATGCAGAGTGAATCACTGTATAATCCGTAACTTTATTTCACATTATGTTTCACGTTATTTCACCAGAATTATTTCACTCTGATTCATAAGAAACATTATTATTCCATGTTGGAATCTGCTTTAATGTTGGGAAGCAGCTTCCCTCAAATCCATTAAGACTAAAGTTACTAGTGTGTTTTGAGGTAAGAGAAGAAAGTACAAATATTGTTGTTAAATGTAGGAGGGTAAAAGTCAAAGTTGTCTGAAAAATAAATGCAGATAGCTAAAAATGCTATACAAGTTTAGCACTTGAGTATTTGTACTTAGTTACTTTCCATCTCTATTTGGAGGCACAGCGACATTCAAGCCTGGATATAAATTGTACCTCGCCTGTAGCTTTTACACACTTTAAGACTCTCAAAGTCTTAAACATGAATGAATGTACATTTTAAAAACAGCCTTCGTAGATTATGATAGATAATAAATCTGTCACTGGTAGAATTTTAGAAAAGTAAAACTGTCTGCACTTTTGTTTGCAAAAACTAGACTCCATATTTTGTGCAGCAGCCTTCATTCAAGTTGGAATTCGAACTTCTCCTGTTTTTGAGGTCAGGGTCTGGCCTCATTTCATCCACTATTTCTTTTGGGACAATTTAACACTTATCCATGCAGCCACAGTATGTAATGGCCTCTCTGGCTCTCAGGGAACTATAGACATGCCCTGGGTACTTTTCCCAGCTACTATCAAATGTGTGTGTGAATGTTGTGTGTGAATTGTTTGACAGAGAGAGAAAGAGAAAGAGAAGGAAAAACAGACAGAGTGCAGAAAAAAATGGGAAATGGGAGGGTTGGATTGAGAGAGAAGAAGAACGAGAGAGAGAGAGAGAGAGAGAGAGAGAGAGAGAGAGAGAGAGAGAACAGGCAAAGAACACAGAGTCCCAAACGCGGCTCATGTTAGGCCACAAATGTGATCACTGGCCAGAGCACAAGCTGATCCGTATGAGCCTGCACACTGGCTCCTACAGTTGTGGGTGAGAGACGGGCAGGCCACTATGGCCTGACTTTAGGAGCTGGCCGTGAGCTACATCCTTGTTTATTCCACATATGCGAAGACGAATTGAGGCCTAAGGGTTGAGGCCCTCTGTGGAGGAGGAAATGCCAACTCGCCCTCAATTTTGTCTGCTAGCCACTTGTGTCTTGTGAATTTTCCCCCTTCTTGTCTTTTGTGGCAAGCCTGGCTAGAGGGAGTGCCAAGCAGAGCAGAAGTGACTCATAGGTTGGTCACAACTGAAATTCCTCATGGTGTATGACCTTCTTCTTCTCCCAGGAAAACTGCCATATCAAAGGAATTACACAACACACACACACACACACACAGAGAGAGAGAGTGAGTGAGAGAGAGAGAGAGAGAGAGAGAGAGAGAGAGATTGCTGCATATTTATTTTTTTGGTTTTGCTTTATGGCCTTGCCAGTGGCACACTACATCTACATTTTGTTTTGTGTGTTGTTGTGCCATAGGCTAAATACCAGTTACAAAATGGCCGTATTTTGTCATGCCTATGAAAGGGCAGCTAATATAACTCAGGAAAGGTCTTATCTGTGTTACTTTACTGATCATAGATTGCTGTGTGGTCAGAGTGTTTGTCTTGGCAGAATATTCTGTTCTGAAGACAGATCTCCAATTCATTGTTTATGTTTTCCTTTGACTTGTTAATTCTGTTAAAATGCACAGAAGTTAAGAATGTGCAGAAAGGTAAGGTGAGCATGTTTTGGCCAACCTTTAGAACTCTGCGATGTTTGCATCATTTTGTTATTCTGGAGTGAAGCAGACAGGAAGAAAATACTTTTTGTCTTCAAAATTATTAATTTGGAATCAGGAAGAGAGCTGCTTTGAAATTGGAAACTGGAACCTTTAGCTGTTGGCTGCAATACCATCTGATCGCTTTCTCTTCCAGTGGCAACAGCTGTGTGCTACTATCTCTCAATCTCCTCTTAGCATTTTATTCTTCAAAAGCCTTGATTGGTGTCAATGCACAGCACTTATTCCCATCATGTGAGTGAAACCAGACTGCACACATGCATGCCCTACACATGAACAACCACCAGCATTATGTACAAATTAGCATGCAATTTAAGCAAAGGTCCAAAAAAACCCTCCCCATACTGTAATTAGGATGTAATTACAAAGTAATGCTGTCACTATGCACAGCCTTACTATGTGCAGTTTGTATGGAGCCCTTTTCTAAGATTGCTTGGTGGTAGTTAAGTAGGCTAAAGCAGTTAGCAGTCTCAGTGCTACAGTGATGGGAGGTTGCATGACTGTCGTTTTGCCCCTGAGCTTTCCCCAGGGGGAAGGTCATCCCAGTTAGGGAACGAGTCCACTGATTTGTAGGGCTGAAGTTCTTTACTCCCCCTCGTCATAAATAAAAGTGTCTCAGCCTTGCGTGATTGTGGATATTACGTTTCTGCTAAGGAGGTGTCCTTTAAGCTGGGGAGGAAAAAAACGACAGGCTATGTATGTGGGGTTGAGGAAAAGACCAACAAATAAACATGATTTATCGGACAGCCACAGCACTGGATTGGTCTCAGATGACTGGCAGAGAAATGCAAAAGGCTTTTCTGAGGGGAAGCCCTACAGAGAGAGAATATATATGCGATGTATTTTCCCGAAGCACAGGACTTACATTGCTGGGGTCACAGGGGTCACAAACAGAAAATTAATAACATTTTTAGAAAGAGCAAAATTAAAAGAAAAAAATAAGCTTTTGGATCACCGTTGTGTAACTTTTAATCAGAGCTTTTGACTTCCAGTCAATCATGGATTATAACCATCTTTCCTTCTCAAGTTATTTGACTCTTGTCTTTGAATGCAGTGTTTGTAGACATACTCTGACATGACAGCCTAATATTAAGCTGGTTTCGATCGTCACCTAAGATCGTCACCTATGATCGTCACCACTTTATTATGGATACCAAAGAAGACTTTGGAGGACACTATCTCTCGCACACTCACTCGAATTACTCAGCGATACCCTGGAACGCTAACCGTAAGTGACACCGTTAACAGCCTGTAATGTTGACTGACATCAACGGCAAGCAAGAGGGACGTTCAAGGAAGGGCGGCTGAATTTGAATAGCCACTAAATTTACACCAGGCCAAAGAGCAGGGTGGTGGTTTCCGTGCACCTGTGGGAAGATCTGTGTGTGTTTGTGTGTGTGTGTGTGTGTGTGTGTGTGAGAGAGAGAGAGAGAGAGAGAGAGAGAGAGAGAGAGAGAGAGAGAGAGAGAGAAACCTAAATAGAAGGTAAATGAAGCTTGTCCATCATAATCTTTTAATTAAAAAAAAAACAAAAAAAAACAATCAACCTATATACCATATACAGTCCATATACAGATGACTGTACTTGGATGTGAAAGACTCTGGGAGGCAGAGGACCCAGCTGCCTGTGTAGCCCAATAAAGAGTCCCTGTTCCAGGCATGGCCCTCCCCTTGGGGAGTCCTCCTTGAGCAGGGCAGCTGTGCCCAGGTCGTGTTTACCACCCGTTCGCCCTGCGGGCAGCCTGGCAGCCTAGACTGGGACCTCGGCTCACAAACACCTCATAATAGCGGGGAATAATTAGGGGAAACATCCTCTGAGACAGTGCCCTTTATCATCTCTCTCTCTCTCTCTCTCTCTCCTTTAAAAAAACAGTCACCCATACCTTTCTTATTGTAGTTTGTGAATTCAATATTTTATTACACTATTTTATGTTTATTTTATAGATTTTTAATCAAAATCTACAGATTTTCCACAGTTTCTTTGGCTTGACTTGAGTGATCATCATTGTGAAAGTCACCATCAGATATTGTGTGCTCCTCATACCATGTGATTTTATTTTATTAAACAGTAAATTATACAATTTACAGTACTGTATAATGTTAAAACGCCATACGAATTTGTGCTAACAGTACATAGTTGGTTGGCATATTTCCCACAAATGAGATTAAGAGAAAAATGGGTAACCTATGAAAAATTGTTGGATATGTTTTATATGGCTTTCTTCTGTCATTTTCAATTTTGTTTTCTCTCTCTCTCTCTCTCTCTCTCTCTCTCTCTCTCTCTCTCACACACACACACACACACACACAGGTAAGTCTGTCTGTTTTCTTTCTTCATTTCTCTCTATGCCTTCAGCAGTTCTCCCAGAAACAAAAGCATTTACATTTACATTTATGCATTTAGCAGACGCTTTTATCCAAAGCGACTTACAAAAAGAGGATAACAATCAAGCTACATAGCAGAAACCAAAAGCATCTCTCAACAGGCATCCATTGTACTCCTGTCTGTCCACTGGACCACCTGTAGCCCTGATCAAGGAGATTGGCTGCATTGAGCGTCACTCACGAAGGTAAAAAAGACTGCATCATCTAAAAAGAAAAATAAGATGACTTATGCAGGGTTCATTTGCAGCCAAGTGCAATTTACGACCCTCATATATGAATAACCAGACAAGTAGGGGCTGGGACAACTGCATCCGTACAAAAAGCTGAGCCGGTGTGAAACATATGATGTGCGAGTTGCTGTGAGAGCAAATTCTCAGCTCATCTCCCATCTGTAGCGCGTTATTCGCGTGTTACTCAGCGCAGGGCCGATGCTCATGCATCTCCAAGTTTGTCGTTGCTTCTGCATACTGTAAGCATCTCTAATCAGCAGTTTCTCTCCAACCTGGTCTGGCTGCCGCTGATGACACAACATTTTTTTATTACTTGGGCCATCACGAGAAGATCTACATGAAACGCATGCATGTTAAACCTCAGCAAAGCTCATTATGAAGACTATTTGTCAAGGCCTCATCTGAAAGTAATTTAAAGTTGCAAGCTGAGCTGGCCTGGTGCTGGGCCTGGTGGCGTGTTCTGGCTTTCAGTCATTGATTTGTCATCAGGGGTCTACGTAAATGGAATGGCCAGCTGCATTGGTCTCTAGCTGAAATGAGTTACGAGCCAAACTAGGCCATAAACAACATAAACCCCAATCATGTTAGGGCTGGATGTCACTCTCTCCCCAGTGTAATCCTCCACCCCACTGAACCCCATCCCCACCGTTGCTGTCTATCCCCCTAATCACCCACCTGTCCCATCTAGGTCCTTCAGTAGGAGGTGGGGCTGTTGGCAGGAAAAAGGTCACTTGGGGCAGATAGTTGTCATACACTTTTAGCTCAAGGCTTTGCGTTTAGGAATCCTTTGCATACTGATTCATCAAATTCTCATTCCCAGAACTATCCGGAACAACCCATACCCAAACCCCCCACACCCCCACACGGATGGACACACACACACACACACACACACATACACACACTTACAAACTTAAGTAGCAGGAACTGGCTCAGAAGCTCTCTGTGAGTATCAATGAGTGTGTGTGTGTGTGTGTGTGTCAGTGTGCACGTGTTCATCACTTAAAGAGGGCTGCTTTTATGAGTGTATCACAGTGCATTATATGGGAAAGTCTATTTGGGTATGCTCTGTTGGCAGGGAGCTGACAACATGGATTTGGGGTCCGGTGGAGAGGGAATACAGTGGAAACAAGAAGACTGCTGGAGAAAGCGGAGAGTTGGGCTGTGCTGGGCGGGGGGAGGGGGGTAAGAGAGAGAGAGAGAGATAGAGAGAGAGAGAAGAAGGGAGACAGAGAGGGTACGGGGAGAAAAGAGCTGTCAGTGTCTTCACTGATGCTGAACTGGTTTTGTTTATGTCTCGCGAATGCTGTCTCTTGGAATTAATACAAAGAAAGCACATGCCACACACTAAAGTTCTCAAGCTCAAGAATGCTGAGTTAAGTGTAGCTTCACGATTAAACATCGGGATAAGTATAATGTTATCACAACACTGTAAATGTTGCATTTGGAATTGGATCTACATAACAGAAGACAGCGTCTTTATTTTTAATACTGTGCAATAACAGCAGTCAGACCAAGCAGTAGACTTTGTCTATAAGATAATCATCCATACAGATGGTGAAGTTTTGGTAACTTTCCTTTCATCTTGGGTGGAGTATGTTTTCAGTTTGTGTGTGAAATCCTAAAGTGTGCATTCAGTCTGCAAGGGAAATGAATGCGAGTGAAATACCCTTCCTAATATACACTGGCCAATGCCTCAGAGTGGAGCCCGTTTAGCTCCTGGGTTTAGGCCAACATGTGTTTCCAATGTGGTGTGGTGCTTTGAGAAATCATACTAGTTTCCTTTGAGACTGAGAGCCATGCCACTGCTCCATATGCAGAATGATTGCCCTCTGTAGAGCTACCATTTTTCAACTCAGAAAGGTGCCGTTCATCACAGAGTAACCTCATTTCCAAAGAGAAAATATTAGGATTTTTCAGTTATATGAATTAAAATGATGTATTGAAAACACTTCGGCGATTTAACTGTAAAGTAGCATAATACAAACTCAGCTGAATAATTCTCTTTCAGTGTCGGTCACTGTTCAAAATCCCCACTCCTCCCTTCTGCCTGCATTCAGTATGGTGGGTTCTGCCCCTTTCCTTCACCTGCACCTGATTAATTTATCAGCCTGCGTTTAAGTTAAGTCTCTTTTATTGTCAATTTCTCAACATATACTGGACATACAGAGGAATCGAAGTTTAAAGTTAGTGTGTTAGTGAATCCCTTTGTCTCTCTGCCTTTCTGTCCCTGGGTGGGCTCATGGTGGAGACTCCCTTGTCCATGCGGAGTTATTGTGTTTCTGACCCTATACCAGTAAGAACACATCTATGGCAAATAAACTGTGAACTGAGAAGATTCCTGTGTTTTAATGGACACCATTCCGGTAGCACCAATCCTAACCAGCTAAACAATTACAATCCTTTATAGTCACTGTACAGTAAATACAGTAGCCTTGCCAAAGTGCAACTCTCTGTTGAAAACTGAATGAAAAGAAAAAAGGTTTGGACAGTGTGCGTACAATGTTTCTCATTCATAGCGAGCATCCACTACCTTGCCCTTGGCCACCTGAAGACTTTTCCTCTTTCCTTGCTCTCTGGCCTTTCTCACATTTGCCAAACCACTTAAGCCTCCCTCTCGTACATCCTTGGATTTGGAATTTCATGGTCATCCATCATGCCTGCCTGGGATTTTTCAAAGCATGGAAATATACCTGACGCCACCTTAGACAACAATGGCAAACGGCTTAGTAAACACTTGCACTGCGGAGTGTTTTTAAATTGATGACTGAATTGTTTTTTCCTGCTTTGAAGGGCGACTGCACATGTTGTCAGGGTCTAATAGGTAAGCCATGTGAGAGCTGTTCTGGAAATCTAATGTGGTACAAGAGAACAACATTAGATTTACAGCTGTATAAAATCCATTACAGCCAAAACCAGTCTGATATGGTACTGTTTTACCACCTGTACTTTTTTTTCAAAAAAAGAAAGAAACCTGAAGAAACGATAGCAGACTTGGCAGAACAGCCCTTGTTCTCCAGGGTGAAGCGGATGTGTTTAAACTTTAGCCTGTCTCTCTGACAGGTGTAGCTCCCTGGTAGAAAAAAAAAAAAGATGTGTATGTCTAGTTGGCAGGCTAGCCTCTTGGCAGAATTTACAGGTGCTTGCTGCCTAATTACCATCCCTGCAAACTGCATACCAGACTCTATATGTACTTTGGCAACCCTCATCTTGACGACTAGCGTGCACTTTTGCCTCTAGAGGTCATGGAGCTCCAGAAGGCTATGCTCACACATATACACAACTGCTGAGGCAGCTGCCCTCCAATCACAGGTAATGTGAAAATGACCATGACGGAAATCACCTGCCATGCCTCTTTTGCAAACAAACCACCTGGTACTTTAGATAGTATTCAAATATATAAAAAAACAAAGTCACAGAAAGTTGAAAATATGTCTACCTTACCTCAGGACCACACCTGGTAGGTTACAAAAACAAGTCACAACAAACAAGTCACATCAAAATACCTTTGAAAACTGGTGTCTAGTTTTTTGCATGCTTCTGCACTGTCACATTAATACCATTTATTACTGAGGAAGCTAATTGTTGTTTTTGCAGTAACGGGACGTAATGCTTCAAAAATGTCTCCGGTGCAGCCTAGCCTGCCCAGACTGTTGCAGTTTGTAATAATTTCTAAAAGACAGACTGACAACTATACAGACGACATAGAACTATCAGCTCAGGTCTGATCCAGTAGTTTTCCTCATTCTGTTCATTACAGACCTTTTATGACTTCTTTTCCACTATGAGCCCAGGATGCTAATTATGCTCTGATAAAGACCTCCAGCAGATGCCATCTTCTAATATTCCCATTGCTGTCCACCCAAGTGCTGACACAGGCCAGAGCAAATGGACACTCCGCACGGCCTGTGGAAACATCTAGAAGGCGATAATAGGTTTGGAACAACTGGGAGCAGGATGCGGTACTCTCTCGCTGAGGTGTCCTGAGCATCTGGTCTGGGGGGGGGGGGCTGTCCACTGAGCCCCTCCTGGTGCTTTTAGCCATAGGATAGAGCAGGCAGGCAAGCAGCTAAAGCAGATAAAGAACAGGCCCAGCACTCCGGGGTGCGGAGAGTGTGAGATATCTCGGCTGGCGGCGCCCTGCGATAACACACAGACGGTGACAAACGCCATTCATTAATAGATAGTTATCTCAAAAAGCTGGCATCAAAAGAACAAGCTACACCAATATATAAATATCTGATGCCTGCCATCCAAGTATGCATAAACACCAGTGTGGCTAAATGTTAACCTATGACTTTAGTTGTAGACACAAATCCTCTACTGTACTGTAGAGCCATCTAAATTTCTAATGACTCAACTCTAAAGTTGAATCACTAAATACTATGTATCACTAAACAGATATGTTTATGTTTGTATTTGTCTACAAGTATAACTCTCTCTGTAATAAAACATAACACCACATCTTACTGTTTGCTCGTAAGAGCTACAAATAGACACAAATGTGAATAATAATTTTTGCTTTGAAAACCAAACAGTGAAACGCAAATGAAGGGTAACTGATGATGGCAAGATGACTTTGCAGTTTCAATTTTCTGAGCCCCAATCAGTTAGTGTTATCTGTCAGTTTGAAAAAAAAAAAAGTCTGTTGTGCCAAATGTTGTCGTTCTAATACCTACCACTCTGTAATCTATGTCAGGGCTGACTGACCACGATTTTTCCTTGAAGTCTGCTGGAAAAACATCACGGGCCTCATTGGCATATCAGCAGCTGTCACCCAGATAACTGACAGCTGTGTTTACATTTAGGAAGGGGGCTTTTAATGGAGGCTACATTTAAATTCACGAGGATCATTTTAAATTCTTGTTTGTGCTTTGAAGCATGACCTCTGCCTGATGCGTGGATGGACTGACCCCAGCACACAGCTTCGGGCTTCCATTAAAAGCGAACTGTAATTGAATATGTGGACTTTTGTCAAAGTGCAGCAGGTGCCAATGACTTTGTGCATCGATGGAAAGCAACAGGACTCCATGCTTGGGCGCCAGCCATCATCCACTACACGCGCTGTGATTGGCTGCTGCTGTGAGAAGCCGAAAAAGTGGCTTGTTTGTTTTTCCCCTGGGGCGGCATCAAAACCGCCTGCATGAAACTGGGCCTTGGCATGCCCAGTGTGGCAGCATGAATATAGAAAGGGATATAAGTCTTCTTTGAAAAAGAATATCTCTCTTTATATAACAAGTATATTTATTTTAAAGGAGTCCTAGAACACATTTTTTGACCATTAGGAATTGATCTTTGAGCCTAAATAATGGCATATGTAAATGTGTGGGGCTGAAAACGCCTCAGGAGCACTGCTAGAGAGCCAAATACAAGGTCTTAAATAAGCCCTGCAATGAAACACTTTGTTTTTCCCGCCCACTCAGCAAGTTCGTGAATAATGAAATGAGCTGCGTGCTGATTGGCCAGTTTACCCAAAGGCTGATTGGCCCACATATCCTGAAAGCTGATTGGCCTAATCCACCGGGCTGAAGCTAGAGCCAAAGCCATCGATAGCTAATTGAACTTACAGTGGGCTGGAACATGCAAATGAGAGTGGCTGTATCCAAAGGGGCTGGGCGCCTATTACGTGTTATTTGAGCTCTGTTGAGATTGGCCCATTTCAACACGGCCATTTCTAGCTTTGAATTTGCATACAAAAGCAGGCGGGAGAAGGCGGTGAAGTTTTTGGTGTGGTCCCGACAACACTCGGAGACTCAATTCAACAGGAACAACGTAAATGTGGTTTTGAATTCTAGGACTCCTTTAACATTAATGATCTGCCATTTTGAGGAAGATAAAATACATGTATTAAACTCTAAAGGGTAGAGAGTGGATTCTATATAACACATAGATAATGTGAGAGGATCTTGCAAGTAAGCCTGTACACTCTAGTTATGCAATATTTTGTGGCACAGTGCAAAACTTTCTTTCCAACAACGTTGCACAATAGAACATTTATGATATTGGAAAGAGCTTCCTTCCTGTAAAAGAAACTATTTCACACGAAATGACCAATTCAGTGAATGAGAAATGAGTCCTTTGAGATGATGTATAAACATACAACAGACCATGTGGAACTGTTTCCAGATTTCTTCCAAAGGGAATCCCCTCTCCAAATAATATTGAGTTGCATTATGACTAGGTTTGCCTTAATGGTCTGCTAATTCAGACAACAAATAAACGTTCACACAATCACAACAAGCTTGCAAAGGTGGGCAGGTTGCATCAAAAGTTGCAAGAAAAATATGAAAAATGAGAAGACTTTTAGATATGTTATATTTCTGGATTGGTCATGTTGCAAACTGGTAATGGCTACCAGATGGCGGGAGAGGCAGTAAAACTATGTTTGATGCCAACTAGTGTCTTTAACAAAAAGCTGAACATGGATTACTGCACTTGATCCATGGTCACCCTCACAGATACGTAGTGCCGGGGTATATACATATCTTTGTGCCAACCATCCTAAAGCATGACTAATCCACTGCAAGGTGTCTCAAACTTTTAACAGAATGGTGCTTGTTCTACAACATTTGTGTAGTCATTCTTGACCCAAGATCAATATTAAATGTACACAGTGCTCACAATGTAGTCACAAAGAAGGGAGTGATCACAAATATTGACTCCACAAATGTTTAAGTACTGTTTATCCTCTGTTCCATCTTGCCATGACCCAAACAGCGCTTGCAAAAGAAGTGTCAGTAAACACACCCAACAAATCAGCTGATCTTTAAGTTAACAGACTACTTTTTTTAAGAGAAGCTCTTCTCTATTGTCTATCTAAATAATTAAAAGAACTATTAAAAAAAATGCAATGTTTTGTTGTCATGTTATTGATTACGTCAAGATGTGTAATATAAAAGACAAAGTTCTGTGGTCATCATAGCCTCCGAAGGCATCAGGCTCATGCATTACCCTGAGATTTTCCACTAAAAAGATAGAGTCATCACCGAGTGTGATACAGTATGATATCACACAGATATCATTTAGCCTACTAATGAAGAGTAACCCCCACTCTGGCCTTTCAGGTGTTCACTAATGTTTTAAGATGACAAGTCTGTTGAAACATTGGCCAAAACATTACTAAAAGTAAGGGAAGAATGTGGCTATCCGTCATCAGCAATGTTTTCAAAACTTTGAGCATGCAGGCAAGCAGGTGTGCCTTAAGAAGAACTCCTAACCCTGTGACAGAGAGTGAGGAGGAGAGCTAAGCGGAATAAGGAAATACGCTCAGGTCCGATTCAAACTTGAGTCTGTGCACATACATGCACATACACATACACACACATCAGTCACCAACCCACCACCACACTAAATCGACATAAAATATTTAAATAATGAATTAGTGTTTGTTAAGTAAAAATGTGTGAAATTAGAAGGCCCATTCCCAGGCCTTGCATGTGATTTCACAATGAGAGAAATCTCTCTCTCTCTCTCTCTCTCTCTCTATGGTTTGGTTTGGTTGGTTTTGATCCCTGGCTAAAACTGACTCAACACGTCAGACGTGTGCTTACTTGCACGCCAAATGCAAAGGTTTCATCTCATCCTGACCAGGAGCTCCAAGTTCATCATTCCAACATGAACAGCATGAGCCAACTTTTCAAAAAACACAACAAACTGATTTGGTATCATTGACATAGTCCTACCAATTCGACATTGTACCAAAGAGACCGCATAGTCAGCTCATGGAATGATTCTCCAATCCCATATTTCAGCCTAAAACAATAGTGATTTCTCAATTAAATACAGTGTTTACTCTATTAAATCATATAATATCTTTTTCTGTGTCCCTCTAAAATTCTCTATTAAATTATTTAATATCTTTTTCTTTGTCTCTTTAAAATTTGAAGGTGGCTGTTAACGAAAAAACTTTGTCAGAGAAAGAAATTTGACCTGAGTGTCGTAGCTGCGTTGAGAGCTTGTCACACCCCCTGTCTGTCACTGAACGGGGTTATGTTTTCAGCTGGCAGGCACCAGCATCACAGAGACATTAGCTGAATGAAACATTCGCATGGGCTAGTGAGTGACAGTGACGGCAATGAGAGATAATTTTCTTGGACATTTCTTGGCTGTTTCCCTCCGACTGAAATAATATTTCGACTGTCTTTGCACAGTAGCTTTGTCGTGCAGTAATTATATTTCTGGCTGAACAAAATGCGTCATTGGCTTCTGTTGATCAATTAGTGCGATCGAGAGAAATCTAATTCGGCGTCGTTGGCATCACCGTCTGGAACGACAGGATACTACTCTACATCTCTAGGAGAGGAAAACGAACCACCACCACCTGCAAGACAACTGGGGTAAGCCATATTCTACTAAAAAGTCAACCATGACATTCTCTGTAGGTGTACATCTAAAGTTATTTGCATAGGCTACAGCATACAGTCCGAACCGCGCAAGCGACTTCCCGCTGCAGCGCTGCTGTTGAACTGTTGAAAAAGTAGGCTAATTAATGACCAATCGATTGGTAAGCAGGGGTTCATGCTGATCATTTGCCGAAGCCGTATACTACCTTCACGTTTATTAGGCTACTTTGTATCTGATACGGTCTACGCGTGTGAGGTCAGGGTAGGCTATTTTACTGAAAGCCCTTGTATTAGGCTACCATCTCATTAAAGAGTCATCGAGCAACTGCCAAACGTGTCGAGGCTTGGAAATGTGAGAGTTGAAATATGAGTTGACTCAGTGACTTTTGCAGAAAATGGAACTTGCTATAGCTATAGGCTACCTGTTAGATTTTGGATTTATTATTTCGTTTATCATCTCTGTTCTTTTTGAGAAGTGGTTCTACTGCAGTAAATTTGTTAAAATAGCTATTGCACGCACAGTTGTTTTTCTCGAAACACTCAAGTATTGTTAGACAACGTCAAGATGCCACATTTGGAGTTGTGTATACTGTACAAGCTTCGACTCTTTTTTTTTCACAATCACCAGTGTTTTTTCCCTTGCCATTTATTTGCAATGCAATAGGCGTCACTCAATAGCACAGATAACAACATTTACAATGGGAGTGGGGAAAAGAACAAATGAATAACAAAAGAATACAAGTGCTTTGTGGTATACAGTGGAAAAAAATATATCAAAACAGACAAATAGTGAGCTCTTCCATTATGTGGCATAGTACATTTTAACAGTAGCCTACTAAGCTTAAAAATCTTTTACTATATTATTAAGTGTCCAGCAATCCATACACTGACCACTGGCTTGTACTCTGCTCAGTTCTGCTCAGTTAGGCAAGGTCTCTGCTATGTGTTCCATAGTTTCCCCAATATTAACAACCAACCCATAACTTAGCCTATATCGGAAGGAGTTGTGGTTGGTCTGTCTTGAAAGAAGCATTGAACAGCTAGGGGATGTGTTGACAGTAAGATGAGATGAGTGTCCTCACAATTTGAGGACACTTCAGCAACTGGCTCTCCAAATGTCTTACACCTGCCCAGAGTGGAAAGTTAAACATCAGTCAGTATTGTCAGGACTATTCCAGTTTGACTACAGTACACTGAGAAAATCTATTATTACTTTTTCTTTGTGATTTTATTCTGGATCAGTCATTGTGACAGCTGTTTTAATTTTTTTTTCAAATCTTAGAACATTCTTGGGTTTAATCACAAGGTCTTCAAAGTCTCATATTTTGGTACAGGTCATCTGCGTGCTCTGCCTAGTCTGAAATGCTGGGACATAGTTTAGTGTCAGAGTGCAATTGCTAGATAATAACACCAAAGGCTTCAGTTGACCAAGACATAAGGCACAATCTCTTATTAGACTTGGGCTCTACAGTTTCAGTCCTCACAGAAGCAAATGGAAACAAATAATGTCTTGATCCCTCAACAGGGTTTGCTGCTCTGTTTCTGTATCAACAGCTGTAGCACTGTGAGTCATATAAGGATCGTTTGAGGATTTGGTGGTTGCGAGGGTGTCGATATGGACCACATTAGGTTGTGTTGAAATTCCCCACTGGTAGCAACACACTACAAATACTGGGCAGTTGCTGTTGCACTTCAGATTTGATGAAAGGGTGCCACCTTTGTTTGTTTCGGGGGGCAGCTTAGAGGTACAGAATGGCCTTCGTTTCTTAGCGTGTATCACAGTATCGGCGTCAGTGGCCTTGTTCCCTGCCTGGTCATGCTTATTGAGCTAAACAGGTGAAAAGGCTTGGACAACAGCTGTCATATTCAGGATGACAAGACTGCATAGGAGTCTCTCGTTCTCCCTTGCTCTTTCCATGTGTGAGGGTGTGTGCATATCTGTTTGTGGGCCCATGTAGTTAAGAGTGTGTCTTCCTCTACATATGTTGATGAACATATAAGTCCATACATTCATCCATGGTGTATGTGTATGTGTGTCTGTGACTGTGCCTATAAGGTGTGGGTGTATACTGTGTGTGTGTGTGTGTATGTGCGTGTGTGTGTTTGACCCTGTGTGTATTCAGGGACATACATTTCAGGTAGAATTAAAGGGACGATTAGTGTACATGTCTGACACAGTTGTTTTTAGATATCCAAAATCCCGATGATTAGGCCGTGGACCACACACAACCTGCTCCAAACAGCTGCCCCTACTTGATTATGTTGGGGGCAAGGGAAGGGGTATGGCCCTGCTGCTTTGAAATCAATCTCTCCTACCATCCCCCATGCACTCTCATTATATATGATCCATTGAGAATAAATTCTCTCTTTGCCCCACTCACTTAAGTTACTGCTGATAATTACTGGTGCAAACGTTTGAGTAAATTATGTCCTCTGACCTAATTCTTAGTCCCTTTTGTGAGGGCATGGCACATTTGATAACAATGGTAGATGACCATTTATTTCTGCATTGTGTTTGTTTTTGGTAAATATTTTGGTGTGTGTGTTTGTGTATGTGCTTGTTTCGGAGCCTTTATAAACATTTATTTAGCCTGGTATGGGTAAAACCAGGCTAAACAAGGCATCAAGCAACAAATCTCACAGCAGGTTTATCTTTAGTGAAACCCTTTGCAACCCCTTTCCATACCACTACAATCCCAGGAATTTTTTGAATGGTCAATTGAATTAGAAGATTTGATGACAGCACAAAAATGGGCAATGAACTGAATCAGTGACTACTATTTGTCCCTTTCTACTAAAATAGCTCGTGTAATTGGTTACCTTTACAGCATATGCCTTTGCAGTGAGATCTTTTTCAGCCTTTCGGCCGTTTTTCTGTTTCACATGAAAGTGAGGCAAGGGCACACCTGTGGAGGACTTTGCGGTGCTGTTTACTGTGCTGTTGTGCTGGGGGGACTCAAAGCTCATTCTTCCTGATTGCTGCACAGCCTTGCTTTCCCCATGAAACGTACTTTGCCAGCTTGCTTCATTCTTCTCTTCATTTTACCAAACCAAAAATCTTACTTTTGTCTCAGTTGGCTATGATAATAATATCCCATGGCACATGTGTTTGTGTGTGCCCGTGCATGTGCGTGCCATGGCTGAGGAGGGAATTTTTATGCTGAAGACCAAAAACAACAGCCTTTCAAAATGAATAACATGGCAGAATCTGCCACACAAGATCCATTTCAGTGAGCCCCAAATAATCCCAGCAGTGGACAGGGGCCACCACTTGTTATGCCTAAATGGATGTTGCCCAGACATTGCATTTTGTGTTTAGTCTGCATTTCCCTCACCTCCAAGTCCTCTCACATGCTAGTAGAAATGAAGGATCAATTATTTAAGCCTTAGGCAGCTATGGGTAATTTCTGGGTAATGGTTCAGAGGCAGATTTCATGTCTAGAGAAGGATCCCGTGTAAGTGAATAATAATTGCAACAAATCCTCCATGGCCTAATAGTTGGCCCTTAAAAGGGATGAAGAAAAGGACAACATGTTTGGTTTTAATTATACTTTCTATTTCAGGCTTTGGCATTCATTAAACTGGGCCTATCATCGTTCCTATACCAGTGGGGACAATCATCGGAGTTCCAATGTTAGTTAAAAAATAAATAAATAAATAAAATCAACGAAGCTCTTAAGCCGTTAAGCTGTTAATTTATTTTTGAGACATTTACTTTTTTTTTTAGTATTTGTTTTTTATTTATGTTGCATGTGTTAGGTATATCCAGGATATACAGAAATACTTGATGAGGTGAGGGCAAAGAACGGCACAAAGCTTTTAGTAGAGTGGTGTTTGCCTCTGGCATGTCCATTACTCCCATACTGTATGTTGGGACACCTGACCACGGTGACCTTGATAATGTTAAGGTGAGTTGATTCAATCTTTCCTTTCTTGTTCATTGACCATGATTCACTTTACCTTTTAAACAAGCCTTGATATCGAAGGTTTTAGCAGATATCGAGTTTTATACCAGATCAACTTCCTTATTGACTCTTTATCCGGGAATAACAAAAACCCCATCAGCCATTTTTAAAACTGTATTTAATTTCTCCTTGTGATAAAGGTTTTGATAACGTCCACAAATTCATTTCCATTGTTCATAGCCATGTGGAGGAACAAATAATCCTCTTTTGACCACCATGTAGACATGTCCTGAGCTTGTTTACAGCACCAAGAAACTTTCACGGCTTGATGCCGCTACTTTCCACTTGATGGGCTTGAGTGACAGTTAGCCTGATGGATGATGGTATGAATGCAAGCACCTCCATTATCTGTACCCTACTGTAAGCTTCCCTGTGTCTATTTTGGGCTCTGTTTAGATCTGTTTAAACATCCCCCCCCCACCACACACACACATTTACCACCATTACTTTTGTGACTATGTGGTGTGAAGGGATGGGAACTTATAGAGCTTTGTTTGATACACAATCACCCCCTCCAACCGACATTTCGCCACCTCTAGAAATACACGGATGATAAATCTGTAGAGCACTCGTCCTCCCTTTGTCACAAGGCTGCCACTATGCCAGTTTAATAGTGCCTTCACAGATACGGTGCCATATTTAGGGACACTGTGGCTACTGGCCTCTTAGCTGAGGACCACTGTAATTACACAAACCTCTTCTAAAGCCCTCAGGCAACAGAGGCGATGCACTATGTCTAACGTGTAAAAAGACATGTAGTGCAGTAGAGGTCCAACGGTCTGAGTTTGGCTAGAGAACGACAGTAGCCTCCTCACCACTTTCTCTGCCTCCTGCATAGTTAACGGGCTGTGACTGGGTTTCGGTGAAAGGTGAAAGGTGGCTGGTATTTGATCTTCTGCGCTGCTTCCATGACACCCGTTCTCTTTGTGCTGCTTAAGGGCTATTGACAATTGGTTGCGTTTGATTGGGGCTTGCTCTGAATCACCGTGTTTGCTGTCGCTCTTATGGTGCCAGGGCTGTGCCAAATACATGTACTGTAATCTGTCCGTTTTTTTAAGGGCGGACACTTACAGACTGCTGGAAGACAATGAAGAGCAGTCATTAAATAAAACTTTGATACCAAGTAAACATACCGTAAACATTTATGGAGGTCATGTCTAGGTTCTGTTAAATTCCTCATTTGCTCAATTAGTTACTTTCAACCTGAACATATTTCAACAGTAAGGCAGGATAGAGTGCATGTAGGTCGTTGGCAGGAAATGTGACTCTTGTCATAAATTTTGACTAACAGGGCACCTCTTTAGCATGTGTGGTCAGAAGTCAAAGCAGTCTAAGGCATTGAGAAACAGTACACTATAAATTTGTACTATATTTTTCATGCGAATTGACAATTAGCTTACTTTAATGTCCCTTAAAATGTAACATTCACTGATGTGCATGGATGGATTTAGTCCAGTCAGAAAAAGTGTGTTACTTCTCTGCTAGTGTGAGGCCGATTGGAATTGGGGAATTTAAGCAATGCAGGAGCAATTTAAGCAATATCAGAATGCCGTTATTGATGATGTAAACAATACTTGAATACTTCAAAGGAATTTTTGCTTGCTTGGACATTTATCCAGCATCTAAAAAACAACAAGAAAAAAGAGATAAATCATTGTTTTAGCTCACTGTAAAATTGTGTTTGTGCATGTGTGTTTTGTGTGTGTATGTGTGTGTGTGTGTGTATGTGTGTGTGTGTGTGTGGGGGGGGGGGGGGGGGGGGGTGTATGCGCATGCACTATTGGTTTGCCAGCTTTAAGCAAAGGATTTCGATTTACTCTTCATAACAGAATGCTAACAGTCCTATCCCTTAAGGTCTATAGCAACCAAATGGAAATTGTGGCCAGTAGAAGATCCAAGTGCGTGACTTCTGATTGATGCCTTTTCACTGACACATACTTGATCAGTTTGTAGATTGCTGTGGCCAAGTGGTGCTTCGTTCAAGATGCTGTATGCAAACCCCAGGTCATTTGCCTGGCATCCATGGTTATAAAGACTTAATATTTTTAAAGTGTTTAAAACACCCATTCAGTAAAATTACTTAACCAGTTTGTCCAAATTGTAGCATTGGGTAATTTGAGTCTTATTGTGCAATCATTAACATAACAAACTTTATTGTCCTTAAAAGGAAATTTCTTATGGCCAGGTAGAAACGGCATGCTGCACATTCAGATATTAGAAATAAGAAAGTCTTAGCACATGTTAATATAAGAATTTTTTAATTTCAGAGTTTGAACATATATGACTTGTGTTTACCTTGTATTAAATTCCTGTGTGCTACTGCCACATCTCAAACAAGCCAAATGTGTTGGGAACCTAAAAGCAGCTGTTAACACCCCAACCTGTGACTTCATGTGACACAGCTGTCTCCCCCACCCCCCACCATGTGGGTGTCTGAAACACATGCTCGTGCCTTATCTCTCCTCTGACAGGCTGATGTGAAACACCTCTCCTGCCGGGATGTCCAAAACCCAGAGGTCGGCGTCCAGGTCTCGCTCCCGTTCCCGCTCCGCTTCCCGCTCCAGGTCGCGCTCGTACTCCCGCTCTCGTAGCCGCTCGCCGTCAAGAAACCGCAAACGACGATACAGGTACCTTTGCATACACACACACACACACACACACACACACGCACACACACACACACACACAAACACACACACACACCTCTGTTTTCAGTTTGCACAAGATGACATGTGCTGGTATGTTCTCTCGGCTGGATAAGTCCGAAACCAAATGGTGTCAGGAAAAGGCATTCATTGCAAACAGAGTGGTAACACAAAAGACTTTTGAGTGCCTGGCTTTTTTTTTGAGGGTTGGGTTGTCCTCCGTGCAGACTCTCGGTGTCAGTGGGTGTGTGATTAGTGGAGATTGGGGCCTTTTTAGCCGGGGTTATTTTTATCTCACGCCAGAGCTTGAGGATGGACATAAACACTCGACACATACTAAACATGGCCCTGCCAGAGGAGACAAATTGAAACTTGATAAGGGGGGCTAACGAAGCCCTGACAGGCTTTCTCAAGAATGCCACTGGCAAGAAGCATCTTTTATCTGACAGTGACTGTATTGTAGGATTAATTTAGTCTTAGGCCCAGGAGGCTTCTATAAGTTTGCCTCACTTAGCTGGTGCAACATTGGACTGTCAAGACATCATGGAGTTTACACGGTCACAATACCTGAAGTTCATTTCTTGTCCATTATTTGAAAACCTCTGTGTTCTCCATAGCTTTGAATTTGACAGAAAATGGCCGGGTTTCCCAGATTTGTTAAGAAGCTCTTAACGCTAAGATCTTCTTTGGAGCGCTCTTTAAGAGCTCTCATTGGCCAGATTAGCGCTCCAAAGAAGATCTTAGCGTTAAAAGCTTCTTAACGAATCTGGGAAACCCGGCCAATGTGTGTTCCATTAAAGTGAGTCAAGTCAGTCATGAAAAATCAATTTGTAAAATTTATAGATTCAGTAATTACAGAAGGCTTAATGTGAGGGGGTTGGATTGTGCTTATTAAGGGAGTATCGCTTAAGAAGTTGGAGAATTCACTGGGTTCCTGTAGGAAAGCCAATGTCTTCATTTGTGTTCATGGGCCGGATTCCACCTAAGCCGCGCAGCTACCTCAACAGTTTGTTCAAACCCTCTCTGGACTTTTTATCCCCTTGCTGGAGATTAGTGGACTGCAGGACAAGGTACAGGGAGTTGTATCTCAGTTGTATCTGATTCTGTATTTTTTTTGTTCTTACTGCTGGATAAAGACTACTGAAATGTCAAATGAATTGATGCTTGGTGCCGATGTGTCGCTCGTACACACACGTGAGCTTTTGCAAGTGCCTCTGCCCACACAGCAACAAAGGTTTCAGTGCTTATCTGATAGTGTGTGTGACTGGGAGAGGCCTGTCAGCAAGCTCAGCTGTTGAATTCCAGAGGGCTTATTTGTAAAGGAAAATTTGTTTTTGGCGTGACCACTTTCTTGTTGCTGCCTTGGACAGAAAAGATCTTCCATAGGTGGTGTGAAACTGGTGAAGCACTTATGTCCAAGATTAGAATCAACACGGTGGGGATAAAAAACATCCTTGAGCTCTTTTGTGTTATGTGAGAATGGGCCTATGCTCAGTCTAGATAGATATACATACATACTAGCCTGCAGTCACGATAGCATGTAGCATGCTATCTTAAGTCAGTATAAGCAGCCCCCAAACTGCCTTATTACGTAGTATTTAGAACATGGGTATAAACTCACATTTTCCTCCTGGAGAGGGCCTAAGCAACCAAATATGGTAAAGTGCTTATGTAGGTAACCTAACAGTACTTCTGCATTGCCAAAAAGGTATTAGAGTAAGATTGGGTAGTTTTTTCGAATGGGTAGTTTTTTTACGTAGAATGGTTTTTGTTTTTTTTTTGGATTGAAAAGGGCCAGTTTAAAATGATCCAAGCTGCAATAGTCATCTGGCAAAAAGCAGACAGAGGAAATTCGATCTGTGTTTTTAAATATAGATAAGATTCTTCAGTGTGCTACTCAGTAAATTGCAGCTTTTCATTGAGGTTTTCTCAGCAAGGCTTGCCTAGAGTAACTGGCAGACAGTTAGTCCTCCCTCTCAGTCCCTTTCTCTCTCTCTCTCTTTCTCTCTCTCTCTCTCTCTCTCTCTCTCTCATTCCCTGTCTGTCGGCGTCTCACTTTCTATGCTGCAGAGTAGAAATGTTTCCCATATGGCCCATGTGACTGGCTCTTTCCACTGCTCTGCTCTTGCGCTGCAGGAGAGATGCATATTCTCGGCTGCTGTTCCCAGTGACGGTGTGCAATGCTCCCGTCTGTGCTCCCGTCGCTCTCTCTTCTCCTACTCCAATGAAAAAACGTACTGGGTGAGTTTGTGTTGGTGAGGCGACTGTGGCTCCCGTGCGTAGGGAGCCGGTCATTTATTTAAACGCGATAACGAAGTTACTGCTTTATCATACGCGGTGGGTTTATAGGCTTTGAAAACAATGTTTGTGGGGTTTGTGAACCTCTTGCTGATAGACCTATGGTTCGGCATTGCACACAGAGATTCAATCGTAGCATGCATATTGCGTATTGTGGTCAAAACATTTTTTTTAATTTTTTTAGTAAGTAATGGATCTGAATTACTCATTCATAACTCATTACATTTTAGAAACATGCCTAATTGTGTGAATTAATCAGTGAGTTATTCAAGAGATGTGGGTGGATACAATGGCTCCTCTGTGTTCTGACATGAAGATGGAAATTATGTTGGTTGATTACTTGTGAATGCAAATCCAAACTGAGGAAAGGACAGTGATTTGAGCTGGGATAACCCAGCAATGTAATTCCTCTGTGATCCTTGTGGTCTATGTGTTTTCAATGCACAATGACTTTTGAGGTGTGTGGATCACCAGTGCCTCTGTGTGGCCCATGTGGGTCCTGCAGCTTTTACTAGAGCCATTGTGCCAGCTTTTTTATTTTCCCTAGTTTATACTTCAGTTGTACTGCAGTTCACTGTTACACATAAAACATACCTATTTATCTGCACATCATATTGACCTTTGTGTAGAGCTCATAAACATAAACATAATGCAAAAGACAGTTGGTACTCATAGCTGTGTGTGTGTGTGTGTGTGTGTGTGTGTGTGTGTGTGTGTGTGTCTGTTGTGGGGACCCAAATAAACGTCTGTAAAAACACAAAACAGGACAAATGGCTATTATATTTACTGCACTGTTGTGTAACTTTAGTATTATTTTTATTATTATTAGGGGTTTGGTCTCCTCAGTGGTTCTTTCCTCTCCTCCCCCCTCTTTAAGCTCTAGGTCTCATTCACGCTCCAGATCCCATTCCCCGGCTCACAACCGGGAGAGGAATTACACGCGGGAATACCAGAATAACCGGGAGTTTCGAGGCTTCCGAGGCTCTCGGCGGCCCTTCTTCCGTGGTCGCGGACGCGGCTACTTCCCGCGTGGCCGCTTCCAGAGGGGCCGAGGCGGCAACTTTGGCAACTACCGCAATAACAACAACAACTGGCAGAACTACAGGCAACATCCCCAACAGCAGCAGCAGCAACTACAGCAGCAACAACAACAGCAGCAGCACAATAACAACAACAACAAAAAAACCAGTCCCAAAAGGGGGCGCTGTCGCTCCCCAAAGAAGCGTTCAGGCAGCCCGCCCTCCCGCAGCTACTCTAATGACTCGTCCCGGCGCTCACGCCACTCCTCCTCCTCCTCCTCGTCTGGGGCCTCCTCCAAAAAGAGGTCCGGCTCCCATGGCAACAAGCGCAGGTGTAGCAGGAATGTGAAGGAGGAAGGTCCTGCTGCGGCCAGCGCTGCGTGCCAGGAGACCAGGAAGGAAGCTGATGGAGATGCCGGGCAGGAAATGGAGAATGTGGAAGCGGCATCTGTTGAGATAGAGGCCGAGGTTGAGTCTGGGGAGATTGCAGGCGAGGGGGCGGCAGGGGAGGGGGGAGCTGGACGATGGCAGGCCGTAACCGAGCGGCCTTCCTCCTCCAGTCCCAAGAAACCCAGCCCGCTGTCATGTGTGGTTGTCACATCTGGCCAGGGCTCAATGGCGCCTGCCAACCAGAAAAGCCCATCTCCCAAAGGTTCTAGTGTCACCAGTAACGGAGCCCCTCTCTGGCAGGGCACTGGTGGTGCAGATTCCACAAAAAGCCCCGTAAAGAAAAGCCCTGTGTCTGCCTCCCCTGGTTTGACCCTGAGTAGAGGAGATGACAAAGCTATCTGCAGTGTGTTTAAAAAGTAAGCCAAGTTTTTTTTGTTGTTCTCCTTTTTTTGTTGTTCTCCTGTTTTCCTCCTTTTCTTCTCTCGCTGTCTCTTTCTTTCTTCTCATTTTCTTCCAGTCTCTCTCTGTTTCTTTTCCTGTTCTCTTTCTTTCATTCCCTGTCTCTCACTCTCTCTCATTTTTTATGATTCCTGGAAGCGACAGTGCTTCTCATGGCAAAATCCCTTGGCCTATGTGTTGAAATGTGTTTTCTATCTTGTGTGCCTATTTGACTTGCATAACATTTGGCTCTAGTAACTAGCAATGCAGAGAACTATCATTCAGAAGTAGCTAGGAAACAGTACACTGTTTAGACTGCCTGAAAGATGCTTACCACTGCTGGCCAAAATAACCGTGTTTACTTGCTAATTGTTGTTAGATGTGGCCTGTTTATTGTGCCGTGCCGTGTATTTTGACTGGAGGGGAACAGAGTTGGGCATGTCATAACTAGCATAATGACTCCTGGGAGAATGTGAGGGCGTTTGTGTGCAGCTTGGATTAGCTTTGCTTCATCTGCCTTTTCATAGCTGTTCGTGCAGCTGTGTTCAATGTCTTCACAGCACAATGATGTATTGTGTGCTAAATGGTACAAACAGCATACAGTAACTCTTAACTGAACAGTCAGTGAAAGGCACCTCAGAACTCAAGTGCATTTGCTTCTTTCTAATGCCTTTTATTCTAGCCTTTATGAAGCCCCATTCAATATGGAATTCTTGCAGGAAAAGGCATTTAATATTGTCATTCTAGATCCCCATTTAAGGCCATCAATCAGTTCATAGCAGTAGGCCTACTGTATCTGACTTCATTTTTTTGTTAATTCCCAGGTTCCTTGTGGAACAGAAGAGCATACAGCTCAGTGAATTTGAGAATGGCAGGGAAGATGACACAATCGAGGAGAGCTCTGATATCAGAGAGAAAGATCTAGTCTTTGAAAAGGGGCCTAAGGTTAGCTATAAGTTCTCAAATCACAATGGCAAAGCAGCCAAAGAGAGGCGCACCTTTGAGGACTTCACCATTAAAGCCTCATCCAACAACTACTCTAGGGGTCCTCTTTATCATGAGCAAGAGGAGAACGGAGAGGAGAATGATGAGGAGGATGATGATGATTATGATCAAGAAAATGAGGAGATGTTGTTGAAATCTCAACATCAGATGGCAGAGGCAGACACAGAGGCACCAAGGCGCAAAGGCAAGGCCGCACTGTCTGCCCGTGAGCTCTTTGACCTGGCCTTCTTCCACGCCTCGCAGGATGCCAGTGACCTTGAGCTGTTGGAAGAGCAGCTGTTCCCCAACCGCAAGCGGGAGCGTGCCGCCGCCGTGGCTGCTGCACTGGTCCGAAGGGAGCTGGCAGGGAGGCTGCAGGGAGGAACTCTCTCCCCAGAGAAAGGGCCCAAGGGCCGGAAGAAGGAGAAAGGGTCCTCCAGTCTGGCTGCCAGTACGGCCCCGACCCAGGGCCTATCCTGGAGGCCAGCAGAGAGCTGGGGCTTAGACATGCCAATAGGCATGAGGGAAAAATCCCCACCCAGGATGGCTGGGAAAAGGGGAGTAGATAGTGTGCAAATGGACACTCTTAACGACATGTCCAGGTATGCGACTTTACATTTATGTTACAATATGCTATTAGAAGATGCCCAGTATATACTGTATATAGTAATGGTCAGATTACTTGTCGTGAAATTCCTCATGTGCCCCTTTTAATCTTTTATCAGCAACTTTTAAATAACAATGATTTTTTTAAACCTTAATTTGATTGAAGTTCAAAGTGTTATTACCACATTTTTTTAATGTAGCTGTATTGCAGTTATTGTAATTATCCATATTATTTTTATTATTACTGATATATTATTACTTGTATATAACTTCCCAATTTTACTACTTTCACTGTGAAGTATCATAGTTTGGATTGCATTAACTGAATAACCAGCTGACAAAAACTTTGTTTCTGTTGACATAGCTCCAACAATCTTGTGAGAGTTGAGAGTGAGAGGCATCTGGGTCAGGACCCGCCTCAGCCCTCTAAAAAGGAGCCAGAGGTCCATAGTGTGTTCAGGCGCTCTTCAGCAGACCATGTTTGCCGCTGCTCCACTGATCTCTTCTCCCAGCACATCGTCACCATCATCCACAACGTGAAAGGTGGCCTTCACCTCCACAGCTAAACAACCATGAAGCAACTCAAAGCCACTTGCGTAGTTTTACACAGGTGTTAGGGTTAGAGCTGTGTAACAATAGTTTTGGTTTTGACATAACATAGATCAGTGTTAACCAGATATTTACTCAAGTATAAGTAAGCAATATTGTTTCCTAAGCCTTGCCAGGGCCTTTTAGGAGATTTACAGATTAATTAAGCACAACTTAATGGCATTTACAAACACAATTCTGCCTCTCTGCCTAAATTGTATTGTCTTTAGCCAAGAATACTAATTCACAGTTTTGTCTAGGAAGAGCACTGTTGTCCAAGCTTGTCAGAATGACTCAGACTCAGTATTTGTGAAGGCACTTGTGGCGGCATTGTGGTTTTTATAGTGTTCTGTGTTTATCTTTGGCAAACTGAGTTATTTTGCTAGTTTTCCAGAAAGATGCTGCTACTCAGTCCAGTGACATAAAACATTGAATAAATTGTGTTAAGGAAGCCAGATCAGTATTAGAATTTAAACTAATGTATTTGTAGCAACAGGGTTGCTTTGCCATTTGTTTTGACATTGTTTCATTTAAATGATTTGGGCATTTTAATATTTTATAAGCTGTACTGATTATTTTTCCTTTAAAGGAAACCTCATGGGTCCAAAGTGTATTGAGAGAATTGATAGCAAAAAAAAAAAATACAGAAATACTTTCAAGACTAGATTTTTTACAAAACCACATTTTCTCATTTTGTTTCCCTAGAAATACGTAAACATTCTGTATATTTGATGGTGCTCCAATGTATAGCAACAAGATCAATGTGAGCTGTTGCTTTGGAATGCCTTGTAGTTCTACTGAAATAACAAGTTCGTAGTCCTTTGGACACAGTACTCAGGCTCACCTATGCTGAGATTCTGATTCTGAGCCTTGCCAACTGCCCAACCAATGGCAAGATTATTTAGTGCACTGTCAAGAGGTGAGTTTAGTGTGGCACAAGTTCAAGTAGGGCCACTGAAACCTCTCACTTTGGCCGAGCCAGCTCTTGAACGTCAACACAGGCCAGGGCATCTTGATGACATGTTTACAAGATGGACCTACAGTAAACTGCAAAGTGTAAAAGTGTCTTTCACCCGCAGCACAACACTTCTCCTCCTCTGGAATGACACTGACTGACAGATTCGCCGTGTACCAGAGAAGAGCTGCAGAGAAGGAAAAAATGAAGGCACGAAAAAGCCCAGAAATACACAGGTAGTAGCACTGTGAAAAAGATTTCAAATCTAGCATACACTATACTCTAGTCATACTTTAGCCAGTGTTAAATTCCTTTTTTTATCTATCTATCTATCAGCTGTGGCAAATTTTCTCATTCTTTTCTTTTAAAAAAGTACTTGTTGACCTCAGTCAACAAAGCTAAATACTAACATTGCATTTATGCCCTTACATTCATTTGTCATTGATCAAGCGAATGGACATTAGTAAGTGCCTGCTTTTTCTTTCAAAAGGATTTGTGAATTTTCCCTTTTTTTTTCCTCAGGCGTATTGATGTTTCTCCTAGTGCTTTTAAGAAGCATGCTCACCTGTTTGAGGAGATGAAAGACTTCGTGGAGAGCAGCTACAAGGTGACCCAACATTTTGAAATATGAAGTGTTTTGGAAAAGAATGAAAGGAACCCCCAAAAAAGAAAAGAGCCAGAACAGAAGAGAGCATGGCTGCAGCCAGCTCACACATCTTTAGATGCTCTTCTCTCTCGCTCCCTCTCTCTCTCTCCCCTCCTCTCCCTAAGACCTTGCCTATTCTTTGTGGAGAGATCCAAACAGTCTAAACCAAATGTGCCCAAAAAACTCAAACAGATGCACATTCACTTGGTCACATTTTTAAAGCCCTCTCCTGATATGGTTTGATTGTTCTCTGAGGTAAAGCCTACCTAAGGCTTCTGAGTGGGGAAAAAATAATGTAAAAAAAATGAGGGTGACACCTGTGGATGCGAACCAAATGTTCCTGTGTGAATTCCACTCAAATGGACTCTAAACAAAATACATAGTAAGTATTGCTCAAAATAATTCCAAGAAAAAAACAATCTTGGGGTGAAAAAACTGATAACTATGCTTTCAATTGTTCTTGCCCGTGACCATACAGTATCAGACAGCATACTCATACATAGTAGTACTGTGTTTTATATATTAGTACTTGAAATGCGTAAGATTAAAAAAAAAATCTCTGTCAACAAAATGTTCAGTTGATCCCATTATATCCACAGTATGCTTGTTTCACTGCTATAAATTGTATGGTGTGTGAGGCTAAAGCGTCCAGAGTTGTACTGTCTCTCCTATGTCGTATGTGTATGCTTATTTGTTCAGTCTGACATGTACAGCCATCTGAAGTGCATCTTGAAGGAGTGTTATGCAACCATCTCAGTGCACCCATCGCACGTTTTGTCTGTCCAGGCAGCTGGGCTGCGTTTTGTATTAACCCAAAGTCTGGCCACATCGCTGTTCTCTTTTGTCTCCCGCTGGCAGGCCAAAGGGAATAAGCATAAAGGAGACTCAATGGATCTGCGGCAGGACATAGAGCGCCGTAAAAAGCACTCCAGTCGCGAGACTGTGAGCAAACATGAGCACGGGAGAGACTCGGGAGAGTCCTCAGACTCCAGCCGAGAGAGACCCACAGAGAAGATATCTAAGCATCACAAGCACAAGTACATGATTGCATGGTTCCTTAAAGCATGATATCAAAACAGTTGTTACTAATACGCCATCTTATTCTGCTATATTGGTCCCACAATCTACCTACATCTGGTGCATTACATTTATCAAACCCTTTCATTCAAGGTGACTTACCTTTGTCAACAATCAGTTACATTAGGGCTTAGGGTTAGGGTTAGTCTGAAGTCTAAAACGCAGTTCTCTTTGGGGGAGAGGCCAGTGCAGAACGCCATATTGCCTGTAGGAAAAGTGGACATCGCGCCTGGCGCATAGTTCAAATGGGTTGTCTTAAATGAGTAAATTAATCATGGGTGTGTTTGGGGTGTAACATGTTACAAACCAATAAGAGTTCACACTGTCATTCCCTTTAAAAGTCCGGTGCACGGCGCATTCCATGTTCCATGGCGTATTATGTATTATGATGGCGGATTATATTTGCCGAAATCTTTTCATGTGAAGAAAATGTGCGTGAGGTGAAGGCATGGGAAATTTAGAGTTTATATCACCAAAATATTAACTTAAATGATGTTCTGGTGGTGTAGCCTAATATGTAGCCTACAGTCTTGTTTCTTGAAATCTCGCTTGAAAGTTGTATTTACATCCCTATGTGTCTGCCACTGGTCAATATTAATTCTCAATACTGCAATCAACTAAGGTTTGCAAATATTATATATTTTAATAAAATAACCATGGTGGAATTTTATATTTCGAGGACTGGGCTGCTGCTTGTTCCTGCTGATGAAAGAAGCAGCTTGTGTCTGCACTCTTCCGTATCCCAAAGCACTAAGCGCCCGTACAATATAGCCTTTGAACAATGCGCAAATGATTCCTGTTTCCTGACCAGGTTTTTTCTGGTCAATAGCGAATTCACGTTTACCTCTTGTAAAATACAAAATTTGCGCTATGCGCCGCACCATACCCCTTCTTTTCAGTGACACGCCCGACAGAGCGCAAAGCCATCTGCTATATTGAGAACGTACATTTCTGCTGGGAAAAAGAACGATGCGCTCGCACAAAATAGCAATTATAGGTCGCGCAAGTCGCGAAAGCACTGTGTGCCGTGTGCATTATCGGGCCCTCAGGGTTTACTGTAGTGCCTCACTCAAGGTGGCAGCCAGGATTCGAAAGCTACAGTTTCCAGGCTACTAACATTCTAGCCAGGATTCTTAACCAATACCACAGCTGCCTTTGAAGTATCCTTTGGTCAAGCCCATACTCTCCTTCACCTCTCCTGTACTCATCTCTGCTTTTCTGTTCTGCTCTCTTCTCCTTAGGAAAAGCAAGAAGAAACGTGAACGTTCCCACTCTTCCTCCTCTTCCTCATCCTCCTCTAATTCCAACAGAGGGGGAGACTACCCTAAGGATGTTGAAGGGTCCAAAGAGAAGGGCTTCAACAAGGCCCGCCTGGGACCCCGGGAGCATGGAGTCCCCAGGGACAGAGGACGAGGCCGCGGAGGCTTTGTAAGCTGATTTCACTTGTTTCAGTGGTCGTTGGCCTAGTCTGAATGTCATAGTTATGTCTCACAGACATAAATGTGTATCAAGTTGGCTAACATATAGGAATGTTCTGCTGCCAAGATCTGATCTGAATCCATGAAGGGCATGAATTAAAACAAATTAAACAAATCCTGAAAGTGATGCAAAACAGCACATAGCCATTGTACTTGAACAAAGAGGGCGCCATTTAGCCAAAAGACCCATTTTAATTAAAATTTGTTTAGTTTTGGTAACTTAACAAAATAATTCTGGGTCCAGAGAAAAAAATCTGGGTCTGGGCTCCAAAGTGAGTGATAAATTTGTCTTCCAGTGTCACTGTGTTTTTTAACTGAGCAAGTGCGGATCCACTGAGTGCACATTCTGACTCGTAACTCCTTTACATCTGCAGCAGCTCAGAATCAGAGGAAGGAGTTGGAACAGGGGAAGTTTCCAGAACAATAGTAATGGAAATGGCCCTGGCATAGGTGCGCCAGTGCACAGCAAGAATGAAGAGAGGGATCCCGAGTACACCCCCAAGAGCCGGACGTACTACCTGGTGCGTAACATCTATTGCTCTGATTTTGCATTTGCTCTAACACAATAGCAATATGTGTAAAGCAATAACAATAGGTTAAACATGCAATATGAGTATAGCAATAACAATAGGTTTATTAACAATAGCAATAACAATAGCAGCTAGACTTGCCACCCACCCCCTCAACACGCGCGCACACACACACACACACACACACACACACACATTTCTCCCATTCATTTCAATGAGGAGTCCCCCCCACCCCATGCATTTCAATGGGGAAAAAACGACAAGATAAAGAGGGATAAAAGGCAAACGACAAAAGATGAATACAAGCACACCGATCAAGATCAGGCCGGACGTGTCAGAGTTGGAACGGTGTCTCTAACTCGAAAGCCCTAGGAGGAGTAGAATAAGAAACTTAAGAAGAACAATAGTGGCCTTGCCACCTAGTAACAATAACAATAGGTTAATGTGTTGTGCTCATCATTATTGTCTGATGTTTCAGAGCATCAACATAAAAATGGCTCCTACTTATAATGTAAGGTAAAAATTTGCCGCTTGAAGTTCTTTTAGATTTTGTTGGGCAAGACATTTGAAGACACCATGCCCCCTGCAGCCATAAGAGCATTGAAGCCTCAGGAGGTATTACTTCACTTTGACTGATAGCTGTCTCTCTTCCAGCATGACGACAGGCAAGGAGACAGGGACAAGAAGTGGGTGGAGAACCGTGGACGGGGCTGTGGCAGCTTTGTCCGCAGTGGAGGCCGCTTCCTTTTCCGCAAGGCTAACCCCACCTCCATCGCCAGCACCAGCACCACTTCTGCTGTGACCATGATCAGCAATAATGGAACCACCAACAGCCACGTCAGCCCCAATTGGACTCATGACAAGTTCCAGGGCAGCGCCGAGGAAGGCGAGGTGCACGATGACGACACAGACCTGGACCGCAAAGAAGACATCAACACTGGTGGGACAGTCATCTCTAACCAGTGATACATTATAAGGGTTGGACCACCGCCCTGTGAACTTTGACCTGGAAGCAAAGCATTAAGCTGCCAACCATGCTGATATTTCCTGGTAGTTGTAGAGGAAGTGCTTGTCAGGGCTTATCAGAAGTAGCTTTCCCTGACTTTATTGTAGATGAACATGCTCTAGTTATAGATTCAGTCAGCTTTCCTTACAGTCCTAACTTCTCTTTTATAGACCATCAAGACGATGGAGTTACTCCAAAATGGGTCAGGTACTATCCTCTGTCAAGCTGAGATAGCTCTAAGTAATACATTGTACTACAAAAGCAGTGAAATATGTTGATGTAGTCTGTTTGAAAAAAAAAAACTGAGTATCTCATCTGGAGATCATGATCATAACTTTTCACTTTATTGATATATGACTTCTTTTGCAAAGCACAAAAAGTGGATGATAGACTTGTGTCACAAGTAGAGTGGAAGATCTATAGTTCATCAGTTGTGATGGAAAAGGAAGGACAATATAGATTTATACTGTACTAGAGTTATTATAAAATCATTACATTATATATATATATATATATATATATATATATTAACATATGTAGACTAAACTACCTTGCATTTTCAAGGTTTTCGAGAGAAGAGGGGAAAAAACAGACTTTAGAATTTATAAATACAGCATTTGGCAGTAGAAAGTTCTAACAAAAGTAAAAAGTTGAGCTATTAATGGCAGAAGTCAGAGGACTTCAAAGAAAGCTGCTAGAAGTTTGGAAATGGGCAATGACGAGGCCAAGGCAATGATGACCTCTTGTTGACAACGGGACCAAATGAACAGAGGTCTAGCCAGAGTTAACATCTAGAGTACTAATATCCTGCTGCAAATGGCAGTTTGTCTCCTTTTTTAATAATTAATATTGTATTATGTTATATTAGGGGCTGTTAAGTCATTTCAATGTGTAGGCTATGCCAGTTTCCTGTGTAGATTACTATGTTCTTCTTGTGGAATATGTTATGTGTATGTTGGTGGCCCTGTGGATGAAGCTGTCTACTATGGGGTATTAATTGGTGTACATGGTGCCTTGTTCACATTAATTGGAGGAGAAAGTCGAGAATTCAGTTCCTAGGTTGATTTGGAGTGATTTTACTTAACTATATTTTGTAGATTCAAGAAGCTTGGAGATGGTTGTGACCTAATAAGTGTACGTATAGAGATTTTTTTTTATTTCTTTTTATAGCTTTTGTTCTGTCTCTTGTTAATTTTTATATCTCTACTAGCAGTGCACTTGCACAGCGCAAGAGTGTTCACTGAGAAACCAAGGAATTTGGAAATAGAAATAAATAGCAATTATTAATAGAGGTAAATGCATAATGTCAATATTATTACAATATAATAAACCATTGAAAAATTACTTTAAAATTATAAAAATCTAAAATAACTATTGCACTAAAGTGGCTTGTGTGTCTTTGAGTTTCTGGGTTGCACTGTGTCTATATGGGATGCACATTTAGATTTACATTTTTGTGGTTTTGGAAAAAATGTTTATAGCTGTCTCATACTTCATGTTTTCTCAAGAATGTCAATTAAAACATTTGATTTATTTAATGTGTGTTGCCTTTTTAATAAATTCACATTTGAATTGTAAGATTTGTTGAGCTTGACATCCTACCGAAAGGCCACGTCCCACATATCCCTATGCTCAGTAAGGAGACATCTGTAACAATAAGATAACACATAAACACATAAATAGAGCCATTTGTTACAGCAATTTAAATAGTAGGTATGTCAAGATCACCCTCTGCAAAATATTTCAGGTATTTCAAGATTCAAGAAAAGGAGCCTTTGTGTCTGGACAAAAGAAAAACAATAAATAAAACTCAGTCACGTCTTTTCACCAATCTAAATGAGTGAATACACTTTCCATAGGGCGCTGATTTGAAGAAATGCTTAAACCTGCTGAATGTGCGTCAGTTTATTTAGACTCATCGGAGTGTGAGTCATGTGTCGCAACACCAGTCACTGAGCATACGGCGACAGAGCCCTCGCTTGGCCCAAATCCTCGTCTGAAACAACTGACCGAGTGGCGCACAAGCATGTGATGCATAGCATGGCGAGGCGTGGTGAAGCACACTGCATTATCATCTATCTGGACGAGGTCTTGGGCTCTGGCTGACGTCACGTCCACTTGAACTCCCTCAGACAGGATTCCTCAACAGTCTTACTTTCCTGAAACCTGTCTTACCTGTCTACTGTAGTTCTCTGTCCCTTCCTCTCTCTCATACACATTCCCCCTCTCCCTCCCTCCGTCTCTAAATCCTTCAAACCTTGTTTCTCTCTTACTTGTGGTTCTTTCTACTGTCCCGGTACTCCAGATTTTAGGCTTGTCACAACTAGCTAGGGGAATGATATGTGCGTGTGCGCGCGCGTGTGTGTAAATGTTTGACTAGAGGGAAGGACACACAGTGAGACACGGTGCCACTTACGGTGCAGGACTCTTTTGCAACACCAAGTGCAAAACGCTCTCGACTCTTCTGCTTTTAGCATGTGGCTTTCGATAGACGCCTGAAGGAAACTCTTGCAAACGCACTAAGAAAAACCACTGCCACAGCAATGGGTAAGTGTCATATAGGCTACATTATGCAAAACAGGTTTCATTCTCTGTGCTCTACGTTCAAGGCCCGTGTGTTAGCATCTAGGACATGACAGTAGCTTGTTACTGTACATGTGTGGTCAGCTGTCTGATGAACTGGTAAAGATATCTGCCTGGACTATAAGGTATTTTAATATTTTAATATTGTATTTTTTATAAGACTTGTTGACACGTTTCCTATGGTTTGGACTGTTCACTCTCATCTTTCAAGTTCACTGGTTCATGGACATTTGAAGTATCTGTGTATTTGGCCTGATACAGGCACAGTATGCAGTCATACAGTCAAAATGATAGCCATGTATTTACTCTGTGGGCTAGAGTCATATCTGATGTCCTAACATGAGCTGTTCTGGAAGGTGGGAGAATTGAGGAATGTCCAGAGATTCCAAACAACACATCTCTTGTGAAGACATGCAGTGTCCTAAATACTGGCCTATATACTGCATGTGTGACTAAAATCAAACATGTGCTATTATATTTCTTCTCACTGGTTCAATTTCATGCTCTAAGGTTTGTTTTTTTGCGTACTTTGTGTGTTATGCATTGAAGCAAGGTTTTCTTGCAGTATCAGTATAGTTAAGTGGTTTCTGCTTGTTGGGGCATGTGTTTCCTAGAAGTATTTCATGCAGTTGTTAAAGTTTAGTCTCTGAAGTAAGTCATTATTCTGCCAAAGGGGGAATGGCATCATTGTCCAGACTCATCACCAATAAATTTAGATTGCCAAATACATCCGGCATTTCTACAGCACTGATATTAATCTTTCGGATTAATGTTTCACAAAATGTGAAATGTGAAAAGTTGTCTACAGTTGAAAAAAATCATCCAAGGGGTTAAGTGTTTTTCTTTCAGGAAGCAAAAGTAGATCAAATTACGAAGATGCATTGTGAAGGTGTTTGACTTCTGGTAACATTTTAGAGCTGTAATTAATGATTTAGGCACCTTAATCTGCCCTCTTTTGTAGTGTTTTTTTTTCTTACACTTCTGTTAGTGTAACCTTATACAGCTAAAACTAATGACTTGAGCACCCCAATCGCTCATTGTTTGTGTCCTTTGGCCTGGTTCTCCTGACTCCTGAACCCTTTCCTCCATAGAGGTCCTGGTGCTGATCGGCTTCGAGGGCACAATGGGAGACGAGATGACAGTGAGAGTGGGAGACGTGGTGAAGAATGTAACGAAGGCTCGAGAGGAAGGATGGTTGCAGGGGGAACTTGGAGGAAAAAAAGGCATATTTCCTGCCAACTTTGTCAAGGTCTCTCTCTCTCTCTCTCTCTCTCTCTCTCTCTCTCTCTCTCTCT
>JAGFZM010000078.1:946797-984297 GCA_017657215.1 Limnothrissa miodon
TCTCTCTCTCTCTCTCTCTCTCTCTCTCTCTCTCTCTCTCTCTCTTTCTCTATCTCTTTCTGGGGTTGTGTGCATTGTATACATATAGGATTTCCGTCCAGGCCATCCAAGGGCATTTTCACATCAAAAAGCACCTGGTATTTGGGTGTGTTTGTTTGTGTGCACACAGTTGTTCCCTGTATTGAGTAGGCTACTGATTTCTTTTGTATGTTTTCATACAGGAAGTGCCAGTGTACTTGATAGGAGACAGCGATCGGGAGCCAAGAAGCATCAGAAAATGTGGGTGTATCAGCCTCTATCCTCTCTTTAGCTGTTGTTTTTATGTATGAATGAAACTACTATTGTGGATTCGTCTTTGTGACTACAACTAGATGTTGATTAGAGAACAGGTAATCCCTGGCCAGTTTGGACATCCCTACTCTGATGTGGTTGGGAGATGTTTGGGTGTGGGTTTGTGGTGGGTGGACACAAATAGCTACCATGTGCACTGACACAGCAGCAAGTACTGTACACCAAACAACCAATTAACGGAAGCACTGTTAAGGCTCATGGTCCACTAAACTTTGTTTTGCTGACACCAAACAGTCAGATGTGTGACAGGTGGCGCAGAGACATTTCCTGATCTCACCATTCATGTTTTTTCCTTTGTTCAGTTCTCAGTTTACATGTATATTTAGGCTACACATTAAGGTGTGTTGTCTTGCTGTGAGCTATTAGGATGACAGCTCCAGACCAAGCATTTTGAAGTTTTGATTATTGTCTACGTATTTTTGTGATTATTGAGTTGATATTTGCTTATATTACAGTATACCAATTGTGTATTATTGTATTTCAATGATAATATTGTGGTTAATATATTTGTTGTTGTTGTTGTTGTTGTTGTTGTTGTTGTACAGCTAAAATGGTGAAGGCACCCACTCGAAAATGTGAGGTGACATTTACATATGCTCCAGTACATGAAGATGAACTTGAGCTGGTCATCGGGGAAACCATTGAAGTCCTCAGAGAGGTAAAGGCTGCTTTTACAGTAGTTTAGTCTTAGTTTAGTCTTAAGGGTAACAGAAAGTTTAAAGTAATTACGAAATAACTTGTAGACAGCTTAGGATATCTGTTTGTAAGCATTCAATTTAAATGGTCGGGTATTTCTGTTACTGAAAGTTCTGAAAACCAAAAAAGCAACAGGAAGGAAAAAAGTGCTTGTTAACAGGAAGAAGCATTAAGTAGATCCCAGTTGACCGTAAATGCCAGTATGTCTGTGTTCTCTGACCTCTTGCAAATAAGTAGCTAGTCATAGAAACGCTAGAAATGGAAATGCTTTTAGTTTTTGCATAGGTTGCCAGCAAGAGCAGAGCAGAGCAACCTCTTCTGTGAAATAGCTCTCTTATATCTGCATATTCATCTTGCTGTCTTTCAAGTGGTCAAGATTTGACAAAAAAAATGTTGTTACCCACTTTGTTGTTTGTTCTTTTCACACTTTGATGTTAATTTATCTTTAAATCCTTCAAATTGTCAGATTGAGGATGGCTGGTGGATGGGGAAAAAAAACGGCAAAATTGGAGCATTCCCATCAAACTTTGTCAGAGAGATTTTTGTCACTCCAAAAGGTAAGCATGGCTATTCCTGAGTGAATTGAGAAGACATTTCCATATGCTCTACAGAGCAAACCAGCTAAACACGTTATTGTTGTTATACTGAAGATGCATATCACGTTGAACAATACCATGAGTCTTATACAATCAGCACAGCACAGACCTCGCATCTTATGTATTTATTTTAAGTTTTTGAAATGTGTACAGAGGTGTAGTGCTATTATTTAAAGCTGATAATAAAATCAAAGTGCATATACAAACACACCTCAATGACACTGCCCACACATGACCCAACAACACTGAGCAATTTCCTGTTGGACTCATGAAGAGTGACCTTGCGGTAAAGGGTACTTTGTTGAGTGTTTCTTTATGGACCTCTGTAACATCCCCTAGATGCCAAGATGACTGAGGGGAAGGCACGGCCCAAACTCTCTGACGCCATGTTTAACAACAAAGAGGTCAGTTGGGATAAGGAAGTTGGTTCATTCCTTCTATTGTGGGAGGAAAGAACAGTGGGTGGAGGGGGGTGGGGGTAGTGAGGGGTACCAGTGTTTCTATTTTAACGCTCTTTGCTCTTGTGTTCACAGACACAGCAGCACCAAAGGAAAACAAGTGTGCGCAGAAAATCATTCAAAGGTGTGTGTGTGTGTGTGTGTGTGTTTGTCTGTGTGTATGTAAGTAATCCTGACAAAGAGAGTGAGAGAGAGAGACAGAGAGAGAGAGTTATATAAAAATATGCTGCTTTTGCTCATTCACATTAGTGGGCCTATTTATTCCTTACCACTAAAGAGGTCTGATCAGCCATCATTTGCCATTTTGTTGCCACATGCAATCAAGGGCTATTAAAGTCACTAAGTAGGGCATCTTTGCCATCACTTTGTCTTTTCCAGTCTAGTCACATTCCACACTAAACTTAAAGTAGGCGAAGTGTTAAACCTTTGTCACATAGCAGCCCTATGTATTTAAAGACCAAAACACCCATGGCTGTACTCTCCACAATAGAGACTCACAATTATATGAGCTGCATATGAGTCATTGTCACACTGAACCTTCTCTCCGGGCTATATACATACACACCCAATGTGGTTACCAGATTTGGACCAGTGTCAGTTAATCAGGTGTTACGTCACTCCCCTGCATGCACATACGATGAGATGGTGAGCAATGATGAGATTGGTTTGTCCACGCAGCCACTTGAGTTACGAATTCAATGGTAAAATAATGAATGGTTAACAGTTTGGCACATTACCTCATCTGATGGTGTCTTCTTGTGTGTATACTCTACTACACCATGTGATGACACATGCATCAGACTCATAGTTTACAAAATTAGCGTATGTCTTTTCTGACCAAATGACAAATAGCCCATCTATCTGTTTTTTCCATCTCTCTGTCTCCACACAGGCAAAGAAAGATGCCAAGTCATGTTTGATTATGTGGCCCTGGCTGAAGATGAGTTGGATATGAAAAAAGGAGACATCGTTACCATAATCTCAAAGGTCTGCCCCAGTCTTCACGTAAATAATGTGTGTCAAACTTAATTTGAGGGAGCCTGCTGCGTTACATAAGTGTCAACTCGCTGTTTCCTAAAATCCTCGTATCAGCTGTAATTGTGAAATTCTTTTAATAGGATGCTGCACGGTTCAGCAAACCTGTTCTTCTTGTTTGAAAGACACCGGTTTATCATTACAGGCAGAATGCATGAAGTGACGCACATCTCGCCTCTTCGAAAAAATGAAACAATCTAGGTCCAGAGTCCAAAACTGTAAAGTGTGTGTGTGTGTGTGTGTGTGTGTGAGAGTGTGTGTGTGTGTGTGTGTGTGTGTGTGTGTGTGACAGAGAGAGAGATAAAGAGAGAAACTGACTTGAGATTAGCTCTGATATCAGTCTCACCGGGAATGTCCCCTTGGCAGGCAGCCGACACCCTCACAGTCATCCTTTACTCACTCTACCTCTTTGGCTGGCTGGATAGGAAAGACCACCCTCCCCACACACACAAACACATACTCTCATTCTTTCTTTCTTTCTTTCTTTCTTTCTTTCTTTCTCTTCTAAACACACAGACACACACACACACAAGCACACACACACACTCATGCATGCATCCATTTCCTTTTCCTCTTAGGAAACCGAAGATGATGGCTGGTGGGAAGGGGAGCTGAACGGCCGACGGGGATTTTTCCCCGACAACTTCGTCATGGTGATCCCAGAGGACTCCATCCAAGTGAGTGCGCCGGACCTGCGCTCAGCGGTGGCACACTGCGGCAGCCTGTTTTTCAGGAATCGGCAGGGTTGTTTTGTTTGTGCGAGAGACGAGGCAAGCCGTCCTTGTCGTCCACATTCCAGTGTGGTGATAACATGACAAGAGTGGTCACACACGGGCTTGACTGACCAGAGGCTCTGCTGGTCACTACTGTTGTTTGGAGAAAAGCTCTGGGAGGAAATCTGTAGCAATAGGACTTTGTTTTGATTCCTCTCTTTTCCAATGCTATGTTAAGACCTTTGCTGTTTTTGCCATTTTGTGTTTTGCTTCTGGAGTTATGTTTGAGAAGAAGTGACTCAATGCACTCGGTTGCTTCAGCTTCTCTGTTCTGGAAAGTTTGTGTGTCATTATGGTGTTTATATGTGGTGTGTGTATGTATGTGTTTGTGTGCTGGGTGGGTGTGGTGGAAGTGTGTGAGTTATTTGTGTATGTGTGTGCATGTGTGTGTGTGTGCGTGTATGTGTGTGTGTGTGTGTGTTTCCTATCGAAGTGAACATGTTGTATTTCGACCTTCACCTTCTAGGCTAGCAACGCAAGCAAGCCCCCTGCCCGTCAGCCCACCATTACAGGTAAGATGTATTTCCTATTGGTGTGAGTGAGGAGAGCCAAGAAATCTATCCTGATTTATGTGGTGGTTTTATAATTTTGAGTTCTGAGATAGAAAATGTCCTCCTTTTGGCAACAGGAGTGGTCATTAGATAGTGTTTTGAGATGTCAGAGACAACCATGGTCATTTTTGATAGCATTTTTCTCTTTTTGACCTTTGAACAGTTCTGATGTAAATTATGTCCCTGATCAAGACTATCATGGGATTGGAAATGAATTAATCTGTGGTACTGAGTTTTTGAGGCAGATCACAGAGACAGTAAAATTATCGTGAATATGCTTGGTTATTCATCCTTTGATTGTTATCATAATTTTACAGTTGCAAACTTCTTCTGCTTTGTATAAAGATCTGTACTGTTTTCTTCTAATCAGCATCGTACACATGAGAGGATGTGGTTCCCTGCTCACTCATGCTTTGCATACAAATATGAAGCTTCTGCTGTTTCGGTGAACTAGATTCTTAAGATAAGACAGCCTTTTACAGAAACTCACAGACAGCATTTGATCTCTCTTTAAGAGACTTTTAGCTAATATAACAATCAAGTGTATGTTTTTTTCCTAGTTTTAAGTATAGAGACATTGATGGTGTTTAAAGGCCATGCCAGTGACATCAGTAAAATAGTGAAAGAATTCTACCTTTTAGGGACAGGAAGTCTTAGACTGTGCCGACAGTCATGTGACCAAGGCGAGGAAGTCTGAGGAAACAGAGATGCACCTCTGTGGCTTCCCCCAAGTTGTCTTTTCCCTACAGAAACTTACTAGCAAATAGTTTCAAGTTGGGTCAAATTTCACTCATCATGATGCGAGGTAGGACCATGATCATGCAGGATCTCTCTCTCTCTCTCTCTCTCTCTCTCTCTCTCTCAGGGGCATGTTATGAAAAATGAGGGGAGGACTATGTGCCTCATGACTCTGATTTAAACTGCTCTCGAGAGTGTGCTTTACTCACAGCAGATGCACAACGGTCCAAAAAGAATAAGCATATTGTTTCAGGTGGAGGTATTCTCTCCCTCTGTTTTATTTTACCAGCCAAACCTGCAATGGAGAAGACCACACCAGAACCTATTCCAAAGGTAGAGTCAAAAGGTAAGACAAACATTTAAATTTCATGTTAAAGAGATTCACAGAGATGCCATTTAAAACAACGAAAGGATATGGAAAGTGTAAGCATCTCATCTCTGTATGCGATAAAAATAGTGAATTAGATAATAGATAAATAAATTGAAAAATCAAAGCATCCAAGCTACTTTAAATCTGTTCTGTCTGTGGAGGATTGTATGAAGTTCAAGCTGTACTCTCTATTCTGCAGACTCAGCAAGTTTCATTCATACAGTATGAATTTGTTGCTAATGGCTCTAGATAGCTGAACACATAATATATTTCTCTTGACAGATGACAAACCAGAGCCAAAGGACATGAGATTTGAACCCCCTACCAAAATCAAGCTGCCTGGTCTCCAGCCGTTACCTGGACGCAAGGCGCCACTGCCACCGCCCGTCAAAGAGAAGCCCCACTTCTTACCCAAGTAAGTGATCCTCCACATGTTTAGTACCTTCTTGGGTTGGCCATCTATCTGTCCTGTGTCACTATTTCCTTCTATAAACAAGAGATGTTCTTTAGAGAAGTGTTGGGGAGGCGGGAGTTGGGTGGTGGTTGTTGAAGTCCTTGGTTGCCATGGTAGCCAGGCATTTGCAGAGGTTTGGTTGGTCTCTCCCTCTCTCAGTAAGGTGGATTCCAGTGAGGGTGGCCATTGAGCGGAGACATGGAAACTTCATGAGTCAGCATGGGACCAAAACAAACGATTGCTCTGAGTTTCCTGTTCTCAGAATAAGAGAGAAAGAGAGACAGGGAGAGAGAGGGAGAGAGAGAGAGAGAGAGGGAGAGAGAGAGAGAGAGAGAGAGAGGGAGAGAGCACAACACTGGGGAATACAAATGAGCTCTGTCTGCATGCTGTATGGTCAAGCTCATGCGAATGACTGGAATGAGTTGCTCCAAGCAACACCACATCAACTACTGTACATGTACAAATGCAATAAGACAATACGGAACCACAGAACCAAAGAATACAGAACCACATGGTGTTCGGCAAATAGATCCAGACTTTACATGTAGCTTTACTCTAAATATTCCCTAGGCCTTTCACATTACCATGTTATGTTTATGGGAGTGTGACTGCAGGTTGTGAACTCACCAGCACTGTGCTGTTTATTCTCAGTGGCAGGCTGGCAATATGAGTGGAGCTGTATTTTTGGCGCGCCAAACAGACAAGCGGCGTTTTTTCCACCTCTGATTCAGGAGACAGTTTGTCACTCAGAGAGCAGGCCCTGCAGTGTACGATGCCCAAAGTGTGGGTGTAGATGGCAGACTTTTTTTTCCACTTTTTCTTGTAAGTGCCTTTTCACAGACACATGCTATATGTCTGCGGTTACTCCTCCTCACACTTCCTTTGATGATTGGATCGCAGAAGCTGTCACATCCATTTTGAATGCAACACAGACATGAGAGAGTTCAGCCTTTCTATTCATATTGCACATACACCAAACGCCTGTACATTTTAAGCAACCTTCTGAGTCTTTCTCTATTTTTGACAGCCATTCTTAGTCTACTGCAAAATCATATTTTTCTTTCCAGGTCAAGGTTAATATCACCACAGGACACTCTCTTGGAATGATAGGGGAGGTATTTTCAAGGAAGTGGCACAACAATGCACAACAGTGCAGTATGTAAAAGGCATTGGGCTCTTATCATGCACACGGCGCACGTGCTTTCGTGACTTGCACAACCTATCAGTGCTATTCTGTGCGAACGCATCATTCTTTTTACCAGCAGAAATGGACGTTGTCTAGATAGGAGATTGCTTTGCGCTTTATCGGGCATGTCAGTGAAAAGAAGGGGTGTGGTCCGGCTCAAAAAGCACAAGTTGCTATTAGGGTTTCTGGAAACTTTCCGGAAACTTTCCATGGAAACTTTAGCTTGGGAATTTTTAGAAATATTCAAAAATGGAAATTTGTGGAAATTATGTGAATTTATGTGAATTAACTGGAAATTTTGGATGATTTTAAGAAACATAGACCATATGACTCATATACCAACAACATATTTTGTCATAAGACATTTTTGCAAAAAATATTCAATTAAATATAATTAAATTAAAAATATAGCATTTTTCTATTAAATATGTAGATTGTAAACTGAACAAATGGAAAGGGCTATCAAAACATTTAAATTATGTATGAAATCAGGTGTGGTTATGTAAAACTGCTTAGCAGGACGCAGAAGAAACAGCACATTTTGTGCTATCTAGCAACATGATAAGCTAACTTCTTTAATACAAAGGTGCTAGCTAGCTTACCTTTAACATATCTGCCTTACCAGTGAGCTAGCAATCTATATTTTGATTGGGCTAGCTAAAATCTAACATTTTAGAACAAATATCATCTAAGTTATATCATCATAACTTGCTTGATTGTTTGTAGTCCTCAAATGTGTAGCCTCACGTGTCTGTATCAGTGACTGTATGTGGCTCATAAAGGTTGCTTTAGCAGTCCATAAGTCTAGAAATCATTGAGATGTGATGGGAGGATGCACAATGCGTTTAGGAGGTGCAGCCTCAATAGCTCTGCATTAAGAAGTGTGTTATGCCCCTGTGATTGAAGAATAGCAAATTATAGGCTACTCAACTTTATGCATATCACATCTCATAGTTTTAGCCAAGACTGCTAAAATATTATTTTCTACCAACTGTCTTTATGTCCCTGACCTTTAGTTGAGATAATTCCCAGTTTTTTCCAATTAATTCCCATAAATTCCCATAAATTCCCGTTAATTCCCATGGAAAGTTTCCAACTTTGAAAATTCCCGGAATTTTGCAACCCTAGTTGCTATTATAGGGGTGCAGAAAGTCAGTGCGCCACAAAAATCATTCATGCATTGTTCAAAGGCAAATATATTGTCTTCAGTCTTACATGCTATGCCCCAAACACACCCCCAACTAATTTACTCATTTAAGACAACCCATTTGAACTATGCAACAGGCACAATATTCACCTTTCAAGCATTCAAAATACCGCTTTGTGCTGGGACCGCCCCCAAAGACAACTGCACCGTAGACTTCTGACAATGCTCCTATGATCATGAAAATAGAGCCCATTATGTTTAGGTTCATATTGCTTTAAGTAATGTTCTGAATTCGAAACCAAACAGACACATGGTGCATGTCACCTCCTCTTCACTACTTGTCTATCCTTTCAGACGTGGGTCACAGTGAGGGGTGAGTGACTTTCTTATGTGCCACTCTTTAGCTCGTCAAAATTTTAAACAGCACAGGTGAGAAATGGCAGGAGTCTGAATCGTGATTGAGGACACGGTTCGCATTGTGAGATGTGTCTGAATTGTTCGCCTAGGACCTCTTTCAACTTCAGGGTGTCACTCTTTGCTACTTCCTGTTTAAAGTCTCAAATGCTGTCATATGGGTTGGTCAGTAGGGGCATAGCTTGAGCCTGAGCTCCATGCTAGAATTCCCTCTGGTTCACCTGCGTATGCTATGGACACCCAGTAGGCAGTGGTGTCTTTGTGTGATGCTCTGCTTAATGTCTTGCTGCTTACATGAGGAAGATCATTTTTTCATTTTCTCTCTTTTTTTAGCAGCAGCATTCATTCACAGAGAATACTGTGTTATCTAGTGCATGCTCTGCCAAATCTTAAGCATTTTAGACTCATTTATTAGCTCTATAGTCACTTTGGTTGTTAAATGTCTCATTGGGGGTGAATGGGGGTTCTTGTGGGTTCTCCTATGGCTTCTTTATGAATGAGATGATAGCCTCAACCTAATGTAGCCTAGAGTGAAGCCAAATGTATCAGTTTGTAGTTATTACCTTGTCAGTCAATTCAACTCCTCAAAATTGCTGGTTCCTTTTCTTTAGTTTACAAACAAAATCCACAAATATGATCCACAAGTAATAGGACACTAGTGGCTACAGCCAAAGCTTGTTGTGAAAAATTCCCACATTTGCCTGATGTGCCTTTAAGTTTTATTTATTTCATATTATTTGAGATGTAATTATTTTTTGTGTATATTTGAAAAGTCACTGGCGAAAGGGATTCATTAGAAAAGTCAATATGTACAACCTCTTCAAAAGCTTTAAATCAATATTTTTTATGTACACAATACACAATTTTGTTTGTTTTTCTCAAGCATGCTACTATTTTCTCTTGGCAGGATCAGTGATGAGCAGCCCAGTACTCCAGCCCAGAACACAGAGCCTGAGAAAGAGAAAGAGTCCGATCAGTTTGATGGGGTGGACGTGTCCTCGGAAAAGCTGAGCCACCTCACTGCCAACAGAGCCAAACCACCTGGGAGAAGACCACCCTCCACGCTCGCCATACACGTAAGAGACTAACACACACACCTTTACACATTATGACTTGATGAAAAGGCAACCAAGAAAAATTAAGTTAGTCACTCTTACAACAGAATAATTTCAACACTTACATTATTTGCTACTCCGCCAACTCCTCCTCCTCCTCCTCCGTTTTCTCTTCTTTATTCCTATTCTTTCAGTTTTCTTACTACCACCTTTGCATGTCACATGTGATGCCATTTGTCGGTGATTGTGTTTTCTTGCATGGTGACATATTTCTTTAGAAATCTCCTAGAAATCTAGATGTAGCCTAGCGATAGCAAATTGTTTAGCTTAGCAGATATGCAGCCACACATCATACTTTAGGGCCTCAGTGGCTCTTCTACCAAGACTTGTTAGGAGAATTACAACGCTTTGCAAAGTCGTTGGGTGGGGTTAGCGCTATTATGACAGTGCTGTGACAGTGCAAAACTTTGTTGTTTAAAAAGCAACTGCTGATTGGCCAGTCTTATATTCTGTCTGGTTAATCAAGCTCACATTTGCTGTTTCATAGTGAATTCACACAAGCGTTTGGTGTCAACATGTCACAAGTTAGCTTGTGGTACTGTAGTTGTGTGAGTGTGCAAATAAGTAATGACTGTGATGACTGGCTCTCCAGCCTACAGGTGACCAGAAGGATGGTGAAGAACCACAAAAACCAGAGAAAAAGCTGCCGTCACCGCCTAAGGTAAGAGGCCATTATACAGTATTTAAATAGTCACAGCCGCGAAAGATAACCTCCGCTCGCTGAGCACACACACTCCCCTAACGTGATACCAGACAAGTTTACTTTCAGTTCCCATTGCATAGGCTAGTCTGGGGATTAACAGTGTGTTTTCTGGAGAAATGCTTTGAAGGTCAGTTCAGTCAGCCATCAGACTGTAGCCTCTGACATCAGATCCAACATGCAGTAACTGAGTCTTTCTCAGTAACTGAGTCTTTTTTGATGAGCTATGTGTAATGAGCTTGTTTAAGGTTTGTTTTTAGGTTAGGTTGTTAATTTGATGGACTTATTCGGATGTTTACTAACTGGGTTCTATCTTACTATTGACACCAAGAGGTATAAATATCGAATCATTTAAAAGGCATTACATTAAGAGTTACATTAACCTACCATACACATGACATGGCATGCATAATAAGCATAAAGGTCTCTCTTTTTTCTCACTTTTATGCTGATCACCTCATAAAGGAAAATTCAATTGGCTTTTTTTTTGCATTTAATATAGTTGTGCCCTTTAAGTTTGCATGAATTGCAATACATTTACAAATTTGTATTTCAGTAGCTAGCATTAAAACCACCAACACCAACAACAATAACAACAGCAACAGCAGGTGTAATTTTAAAGCACTAGATGGTTTACAGGACATACAATTAGCAAATTTGCATACCTAATTTTGCTTGCTTACTTCAAATGTTTTGACCATGTCTTACAGGTCACAGAGAACCGTCTGTCAACCCCTGAGAAGACAGAACATCGATCAGTTTCACCTCCACGCCCACTGGTTCTGCCAAAGGTCCTGCCTGACTTGAAGCCGACTGCGCCCCAGGACAAGGGCTCATCTCTACAGGACCTGCTGGCTGAGGTTCGGGAGCTGAGGATGACCCTGGACCTGTTTAAGACTAGACACGCGTAAGTCGAGTGTTTAACTTTCAGAGTTGCAGATGATGTAGTTAGTTCTGTTGGTGATCTGATCAGTCTAGTTTCAGTTTTCAATGTGATTTGACAGTACTGACATCTATTCAATGTAACTGGCATTGGCACACACACACACACACACACACACACACACACAGTATATATATTATGACTTGTAAAATGTAAAATACCTTGGAGCACTGGAACACATAACCTACAGGACATTTAAAAAGACATTTGTTAATTTGTTGAAACGTTGTGTTCCTCTTTAAGAAATGACATCAAAGAGCTGAAAGATGAACTGAGAGAGGAGAGGAACAAGCGGTCCAAATTAGAGGTGAGTTCTATTCAAATTGGTCTAGCAGACATTACACATACTGTAGACATGGCTTGCTACAGATGTGGATAAGCAGAGATAAATAGATAAATGAGAACACCAGCACACGTCAACCTAGAGTTTGGTGATTAGGTGATGTACCAAAAAGACAAAAAAAAACATTCAGAAATGAGCAGACTAGTGACCTAAATGTTAGTATCTGCCTCATTAGATATGTTTTGGATTAGAATGTAAGCATACTTATTTTAAAGTGGGGTTTTGACATTCTTGTACTAAATGAAAGAACCAGGTTGAATAATTTTTTAAAGGTTATTAATTATTGATAATGTATTTAACCATTCACCTGTTGATGTTAATACAAGCAACAGCAAAATGGTGATGTGTGTGCTAGCGGAACTCTCTCCATTCCACCTTTAGTCTGTCTGTGCAAGTTGTATCAGGCAACATTAAATCTTCTGTTTTACAATGTGAGGCAATAGCAGACAATGGAAAGGTATGCACACAGAATCATCTCAAACATTATTTGAAGAGTCACAAAGACATTATATTTGAAGAGTCCATTATATACAGACTCTACTGTCCATAATTCACAAGTCTCAGATAAAAAAAAGTGTTCCTCACTATACACACAGAGTCAGTAATTGCAGTGGATAGCAGAGGATCTGTACCTCACTGGTTCTGATGTTATCTCACAAACAGATGTTTTGCGATCTTCAACATCTGCTCTCCTCAGGGACCTCATTTAGGTCCATTTTTACTGTTGTTGTGTTGTTGTTATTGTTTTTTCATGCCAATATTTCACGCTCGGTTACAGGAAGAAATACAGTCGCTGAGGAGTCGTCACTAGCAGAACCAGTAAGGCTTGTCACTGAGACACTGGACAGACACACATACTCACACACACACACTGGACACACACACACACACACACACACGCACTTACCTCTTGCACCCCAGAATCCTCATGATGGTCTTCTTAGAGGCTTCTGTAAGCACCATCTTACTCTAAAGAGGGCTTTAAGTGTAACAGTATTGTACAATAGAGTTCAAATATATTTAGTGATTAGTTCAGGGTGATGATGTGTAGCGGAGTTTGATAAGAGTATAATGTCTACTGCTGTTAAAGGCTACTGCTCTCTGGGAACACTTTCTACTTTCTATCTCGGGGCTTTTGTGTCCATTGTGAATAAGTCTTTTGTTGCACTGTTTGAGCTCTTTGCAAGGTCGGCTAGATCAAATATTTTCATAACCTTTTGACAAGAGATGTTGCTGATATGGGCCAAGCCAGGACAAATGGTTGGTTTGATTCCTCAGATACTTTGCATGTATGAGCTGATGGATACGGGCTGTCTGTATGCCATATAGGACCTGTAGTAGTTGCACAGCAAACTGGGAAGTGTATCTTTTAACATTTAAAATCTGCTCCTATAGATTACACACAGTGCTCAACATAAAGCAGCGACCGATGTCTATACACAACTAATCGCATAGTGTTTTTTTTGTAACAATTTTAAACAGTTTTCTGTTTGTTTGTTCAAATGTTGCTCTCCTTTAGTGTGAAATATACACTGCCCAGTTTGCTGTGTGTAGTACTGAAATGTATTTGCCACTGTTGTTTTGTTTATTATGTGCTATTATATATTAAAACATTTGTACATTTGAATAGAAATGCTTCTTTTTTCCTGGCTGTGTATCATTGTTGAGGAGTTGTTTTGCCTTGGAATTGATCTTTTCAGTAGAGGCCGATGCAATACTCCTTTCTCTCAGCAGAGGGCGACTCATCTCCATAATTTATTGACAGTTCATAGGTTCCTTACGAGGCATGTAAATGGTGGCCTGTAGGATGTTGTCAGATACACATTTTTTATAAACACAAAATTTATAAATTATACTGAGCTTATTATATATGCTAATGGATAATAAGACTTACACACACTGTTATGACTGTAAGTCATAAATTGCACTGCAATTGCTTATCTTTTTTTTTTGAAAATGCAAATAAATTTAATTTAATTAAACAACCACAGAGATAATAACTACCCACTAAATACCTGAAGTAGCCAAACAGTAAACGCTCAATAAATTACCCAGAACTGAGTTGATTAAAGAAAACATCGCAAACTCATTACAATCTAAATATCCTAGAACCAAACGAGCAACCTTCAGTTTTATCCAGCGATTCACCTAGTGTCGGATTAGAAGGGGAAAAAAAGAACTCTTTTAGATTATGTCATACTGTGTCTTAGTACAGCAATGGCAGCAATGTAAATATTTGGCACATCTCTTCCTGGGCACCGGTGACACATTTCTGGCTTGGGGCCCTCATGGCGCTGGATGGGGAACACATCTGGTTTGCAGCTGGGGTGCATTAAGTTCCCAACGCTTCTGCATCCACTCAGAGAGGAGGCTGTTTGAGAAAAACGCGCTCGATGTATTATTGGGCCTAGTGGCTGTAGTTAGATGTTTACAGCTGAAGAAGAGTGTTAGTGTAATGCAATTACAGTCAGTTTAATGCTGATGTTTGGTTAGACATAAAGCGTAAAATAAATAGGGAGTACATGGATTGAGTGTGACCTTTCATACGTATCTTTTTTTACTCGGAAATATGACAGACTTGCCCAGTGTGTGTTGAACCCATAGACAAAGGTTGTAAGACTATGGGCTGGATTAATATTGTCAGTTTTTCATGAGTGTGGCCTTTGATGTGTCTCACCATGTTTGGTGTGGAATGTGGGCCAAACTAGATGAATAATGCAGAAAGAGCTGGCTCTCAGACAGACGAGAGAAAATTCTTTCAAGCATTTTCAGGTTTCAATCAGTAAGCTGTGTGAATAACCTGGATTGTCCATACACTCACCCTGTCCAAACACACACACACACACACACACACACACACACTTGTTCTGAGACTGGCAGGACAGCACACAGGTGTCAGGACAAACCCACTCTTGTGGCTGTTGGAGCAGCTGAAAGGGGAGAGGAGAATGCTGCTTGGCCAGCAGCACCTCTCTCTGTGTTGGGGTAATATTTTGTATTTTTGCTCGTTCGCTTTGTTGCAGAGCCAGCTCTCTTTTGTTCTTAAAATAAACTCGCGAGATTTTACACCTGACCACAATGAACTGCTTGAACCGGCTGAAGAAAGAGGCTCTCATCTCATCTCTCTCCCTCAAGTAAGAGAGAGCAAATTGCGAGTCTAATCGCATGGTTATGCGTCTGTCTGTGTACCATGGATCTCTCATTGTGTGCATAGTTGTGCTCGATAGATGCTCGGCCTGATAATAAACATCTTAGATACGCCAGGAATTACCAGAGTAACGCATCTCACCAGCATCTGGTAATGGTTACAGGCAGGCAGGATGCTCTGGCAGCAGGCCGTGGTGAAAATACACTCATCTGTTGTTAAGTCATTCTCACACGAGAGGGGGATCGGCATGCCTGGGCTCCTCGGAGAGATGCTGCATAAAACTGTTAAAAACACACAGACATGGGCCACATGGGACGCCTGTCTGAAGTCCGGATCGCAGACAATCCAGCGCTTGTTGTCAGCCAGTGAGTACTGCTCGTAGCGCAGTGCAAAAAAAAAAGAAGAAGAGGCAACACCAGGGGACGGCTTCATTCGTTTATTATTTGAATGCAATTCATCCTAACCACCACCACCCCCTCCCCACTCCCCCATCACAACCCCTCGCTTTTTGAGTGGTCCCTGACACAGACCCCAGACAACGTGGCCATTTCCGCTTCAAGTCTCGGATTTCTATTTTGGGCTCTGCAGTGGGAACGGAGAGCGGGCAGGGCAGGGGCCTTCCTACAGTATCCCATGACTCCCTAACCAGAGGGAGTGACACAGGCTTCATTTTCGGTCGGACTCCGACCTCTGACTTCAGCCGTTTCAGTCCTATGAAACTAAGTCAGTAAATCTTCCCATGTCAACAAAACTTGTCCAAACATCTAAAACATTAATAAAAAAACATTCATCTACAGTATATTATGACTTTTAAGACACATCTGTGAAAATAATAGCTCGTTTTACAAAATATCACGAGTGCATATGTACTGTCCATACATGAGAAAAGACCAGCTGTGCTTTTATAACTGTAGTCATGAATGTGGATGTCGTCATGGGAATGTAATAGTGATATTGGGAATGAGATAATGTTTGTAGAGTTAACGTCTGTAACAACACACATACTCACAAAATTAGATTTGTGCAAACATATAATTTAGGATATTAATGCGTTAATGTAACCAGTGATACTCTGATTACACCAAAAACTCCAGTTAAAATAATGTGATAATGTGTCCAATTGACTCTTAAATTGAATTGAACATGGCCACCATATTGGTTCTCACAACATTTAAAGACACGTAAAGTACTCATCCTTTTCTCCTTGTACTTATCGTGTTTCGGTCCAAAAGGACATAAAATTTATTTTCTTGAGATGAGACAAATAAATGCCTGTAGTTTGCTAATTTATGAGGTTGTGACAGGGTTGCTCCATGAAAGACACCACATCACTATTTTCAACCTGATTTTCACAATTACTTTTCCATATATCATTATGGCACTTGACTACTTGACTACTGTACACATAGCTACAGTCCTCTAATGATGATAACATTAATGAAATATGGTGTTTTTGCAATTATTACAGTACATGAATGTGAGTTCATGGCACCACTGATGATCACCAAGGTGGTTATAGTTTACATCCAGAGATTGGCGTGGAAATGGAGGCTGATATGGGATCACATTCTATTGTCACAAAGCACCAAGGAGTATTCAAGATAGAACTGCATCTCTTCATCTATTGTATACTTTTTTTCCAAAACAAAGAGTCAACAAAAAGGCCTAGCCGGGTGAAACGTTAAACCAGTTTTTCTAGCACAGTTTGTTCTTTTTGTACAGTTACTGAAGGCACCAGATATTAGCCATTTTTTGTTTCTGAGTTGCCTCTGGTGCCCCATAGTAGTTAATAGTAGTGCACTCGTCCGATGGTGCCCGTTCCGGAGCCCAGGATGTCGGGCTGACCATTCCTCCAGATCTCGCGGATAATCCTCTCTCTTTCCTCCAGCCTCTGGGCCCGCTCCAGCTCCTCGGCCGACGTGAACACGTTGATGCTCAGCGTGCCGTCCGAGTGGCTGGTGTGGTTGCTAGCCGGTATCTCAGTGGTGGGCAGGGGCAGCGCCATCTCCATATCCCGGTCTACCACTTCATCCTCGGCCTCTTCCTCCTCTTCCTCGTCCTCTTCGTCGCTGTCGTCTTCATTATCCTCACTGAGGTCTTTTAGTTGCTTCTTCTCCAGCGTGGGCGAGGGGGTCTTGGTGCGCGGCTTGCAGGAGATGCGCACTACCAGGAGGCAGAGGGTCAGCACCAGGCCAAAGCAAACGCCAATCACAAAATACAGACCAAAGCTCTCTGGGTTGTCTGCACAAAGAGAAGACAAGTGCCATGAATGTCAGTGTGATTATGTAGATGTGAATGAAACTATGAATTCAATTCCATTCAATTCAGTGTTAACATGACTGTTTTCAATAATGGAATTTTAATAATGATGTCGAGATTTATTAATGTTTTCAAAATGTCATACATATTAACAGACAATACAGTAGCATCTATTTTTAAATATCTGGACTGTCGTCATATTGTTTTTTTTAACCATTTTTTTAACCAAATGTGAACACTCATTATTATAAGGTGTTCCAAGTAACAGGAATGTAAGTAGATGTCTCTGCAAAGTAATACTAGGCATACTTTTGATATGAGCATAGGCAGCAATGCTGTTGCTCAGTAGAGCCATCTCTGTCCTTTTGGCATCCATCTTGGCTTGTCCTGACAGAGGGTGAGAGACCTTTGTCACACCTGTGAAGACATGAAGACATGAGTTTGAACATGAAGACATGATCAAACTCAGACTCATTTTTGTAACCCCTAGCTCCATTATAAGCCCATATAAAAACATACACCACATTCATACACAACATAACATCCCATACATACTCTCTCTCTCTCTCTCTTTGTATGTTTTTCCTTAGCACACTGCACTGGCACCTCCTCTCTCATTCGCTCACAGACACCCGTGCTCCAAATGATGACGTTGACACTTTTTACAAGAGGCCACAAACACGCCACACAAACATGTTCCCCCCTCCCACCCTTTGGAGCTCCATCCGCGTACATGTACAACCGCCACCTCGCCACATGTTTGTGTGTGTGCGTGTGTGTTTTCCGGGGGTGTTGTTGGTGGTGGATGATTGTGGGTGGGATGGGGAGGGCTGGTTGAAGGGTTGGGGGGGGGGGGGATTTCCAAAATGGCACAAAAGGACTACTGTGTGTTCCCCCTGAGCTACAGCACGCGGGCTTAGAGCACATCCTGGCCAACACATGGCCGATCCCTCGAAGGTCCGACGAGGCCCCTTTGGCTTTCAAGAGTCAGGGGTCAAGGCACCCCGTGACCAATGAGGTGTGCTTTCTCAGCGGTGTCTCCAGATGCAAGTGGTTTTTTGAAACAAGCTGTTTGTTCTTGGCATGTTTGGTTTGTGACAGTATCATGCTCTGGCAAGCTGTGAATATGGACCTACCAGCTCCTTCGACACACTGTCTGAAGAGAACTATAAACTATAGTCTTAAAAACTGTAGTAACTATAGACATGTGTTATCTTCCAGTTGTTTAAGGTGATGTGTCAAGGTGTTTAGTTCAGGATTGCGGAAATCTTGGGTAAATCTTGGTAGTAGATTTTGTCGGAGACGGTAGGGTAAGTTAAAATGGCTATTAGATGATTACTAAAGTACACTGAGATGTGAGTCTTGAGGAAATTGTTGAAACTTGGGAATTCCCCAGACCATGGAATCTATTTTGAAGCCAGTGTCATGGTAAATAGCAAACAAGGATTAAGGATGACTATGTGTACTCCTCATCCCGAGAAGATGGTCCACATCCTGTTAGTTTGGTTTTGTTTTGTTTGGTTCCATTGTGCTGTCCCACAATTGGGCTGTGACTCACAAAACACCTCCCCCCCTCCACTCGTCCAACCCCTCGCTCTCGATCCCCACGCTCCTCGGGAAGCGCCTGATTTCCTTCCACAGGGAGTCTCCAGGGGCCTGCTCTTCCATGTGTGAGAGAGGGAGTTAAGAGGACAGGAGAGAAGGCATCAGCTCATCCTCTGCCGTGGATGCATGTATGGCAGACCACACACGGGGGCAACCACATTTCATACCCTTGGCCTTTCATCTTTCCACCTTTTTCTTTTGTTGTTTCCATTTACCCTCTACCTTTTCCCCCGTCCTCTTGTCCATCTCTTTGTCTCTTTCTCCCTGACTCTTTGCATCGCCCTCTTTCCCTTGAGTGAGAAGCTGTTTCCAATCTGAGAGGCAAGGAAGGGAGACGGCGCGGAAAGAACAGCCAGCCCCCGGGTCATACAGTCGCGCTGCTTACTGCACTTCCTGCATTTAACCCCCCCACCCCCACACACACACACACACTGCCATCCCCACTAAGATCTACGTCATATCTCTCTTCCTGCTGACTCAAGCTTTTCTTTCACCACTCTCTATTGTTTGGCCAGCTCTGTGACATCACTGTGTGGCACGTGGGAACTAAAGCCCGGGGACTGTTGGCACGTGATGGCGCCGGAGATGGGACCTGCTCTAGGCTGGCCTGAACTAGCCTGACGCCATAGAGCCCCTGTGTTGGTTCGTTTTAGAGATGGATTAGCCAAGATGACATAAAGCAGGGGAAGGCTCACAGTAAGTGCACAGACACACACACACACACACACACACACAAAGGGTACACACTCATTCATTAAGAGCTTTACTCACTGTCTCATTCACCCACTCATTAACCAACAGTAGTTTCTCACACACTCCCTCACTCGCTCACTAATTCATTCCCTCAGACAGGCCTACCACACATAACTGATAAACCTAGACAGGCCAAGATGAAACGCCACCAAGAAGAATGGAGCACTGGGTAATGCTGAGATAACAAGGATGTGTTTGTTTATTGAGATTTATGGGATTGACAGCTGGTCCATAATCCAGTAGTGCTAACATGCCAGAAGAGGTGAAATGGTTGTAAATTCAATAAAGGCAAATCTGTAGCCTGTTGCTATAATCAGCCATAGATCTCTTACCAGATGGTTCAGCAGCGCAATCAACTGTGGTTAGTCCATAGTGAATTAGAGTGGTCAAGGCAGGAGTTTGTTGGCCTCCCAAAGAAAGGAATTGGTGAATTCTTCCTTAAACGATCTTCTTCATCAATCTATCCAGATGACAAAAGTACACACACATCCGTTCAAAGCACACACACACATACACACACATATACACACACACACAAACACAAACACAGGCATGAAGAGAGAAAGAGGTGTCAGGGTAGATTAGGTCAACTATTGAGGCTCAGGAGAAGCAAACAAATCTCTAAACTAAAATGTGTGCTCAAATCAATATGCCTAGCTGATAAATCTCTAAATCTGATGGCCTTAAAAAAGTTATCCTGCTATACTGCTTACAGTATGTGTCGGATCAGATGTGTCGAGTGGAAGGACCCACATTGGGATGAGGATGAGGTTTGCTTTGGTGCATACCAAATTGTTCATGAAATGAAATCAGAGGCTGGAAAATCAGCTGGCTCATGGTTTCTATTCACTGAACTGTTTATTCAAAAGTGGGTTTGATTCTTTGACTGGTAGCGGACAGCAAAGTGCTGCTTCTCATGTTCAGCCAAGCGAAACAACTTTTTCAAAACAAAGGGTGAGTGGACATGGCCCAGGACAGGTCGATCAAGAGAGAGAGAGAGAGAGAGAGGGCGAAATGCATTTCTAGTTTTAGCTTTAATGTAGCTTAATTGTGTGTATTATATAAACAGTACATATACATATACCTATGTATGTGTGTTTCAAGTATGCAGTTGAGCTTTAGTAATAAAGGGATTGAAATGTCAATTAGCCTTCCTTCAATTGAATTGAAAGACAGAGAGAGAGAGAGAGAGAGAGAGAGAGAGAGAGAGAAAGAGAGCTTGAAAACTGCCGAGCTGTGAGTTCTGCTGGAGCAGCACAGCCATGGAAAAAACAACAGCTGGCAGCAGAGTTTGGTTTAGCTGAGCTGCTCTGCAAAGGCAGCGGCTGCCGCCGGCATCCCAGAGCTGATTCCCATCTCCCCATTCTCCCCCCAGCGGAAGTGGAGCACACAAGCACGGCATGGTTGCCATGGCAGCAGCCTCAATGGGGCTTCAACACACGGTGCACAGTGGAAAAGTAGAGAGAGTTAGAAAAAGATCAGGGAGACAGAAAAGGTAAAATTAGAGAATGTAAAGTGGTAAAAAAGTGAGGGAACTTAAAGAAAGGTAAAAGATTGTGTTTTTGGGGGGGTGTTTGTGTGTGTATGCGTGGTTGGTGGGGGGTGGGGAGATGAGAGGTAAGGTGATGGTCTTGTTTTGTTGGGCTGACAGCAGGACCTAAAACTTGTCCTTCCCTTTAGCTTCCTTCCTTTTTAATTACTGTGACTTGTGTCTAAACAGACAAGGTCAACACGAGGGATTCCACAGCATAGTAGAGCTGTCTCTCTCTCTGATAATTGAACACATGTCCATCTATCCAAATAAATCCACAATTCTCTGCCTTACATTTCTCCACTGCAAAAGGACTATAACAACTATTGTTATGCTGTAATATATTAACAATACTAATATAGTTTTTTTTTTCAAGCATGTATTTTCCCTTTAAATGTTACAAAGTTGGAAAAACGATATCCTGGAAATAATGTGTCAGAGATAATTGTTGGTTACTATTTTGTTTTGCGACATTTTTCCACTGCCAGGCAGGCCCATTAGTCCTGTCAGAGCTCGACCATCTGCAACTGCAAGGTAATGACAACCGGAGGCTCGTTTAAGGCCTATCTAAACACTCATTAACCTGGAGCGTTGTTTTGTGTTGTTTTGTTTTGTCCTTGGGAAGGAAATGATTAACAGACACTGCTTGCCCCACCCCCCCGCCCACCCCCCGACTCTCCGTCAACCCCCTCCCCACACCAACCCATGCTGAGGTCTCCAAAGCACAAGATCAACTATTTTCTCCCAAAACATGTTCACAAGCACCTTGCCACACTAATCTTCCATCATCTCTTTTCTTCTAATTTGCAAGATGTAAATAGATGAAATATTTAGGTCAAACAGAATATGGCTGAGAGTGAAAGCTAAAGCTACATTTTATGGGAGATATTGCTCAATTTATCATTTGATCACATAAGCAAAACCAGGGCACCCAAATTTTGAGTCAATCCAGAATTCAGCAACATCACCAAGACGCCCCACCAAAGGGGCAGAGGGTCTAGAGCTGGACTTACAAATGGATGACCCCTGGAAGGGTAATGGATCTGTTATCTTCTTTTTTGAGATATTTTAGTCTATGAGGAGAAGACTACAATAGAATTTCCTTCCGATTTGGTCTGCCTCTATCTCTCTCTCCTGTCCAGATGGAACACCCATGGTTGAGTCAGTCTAAGGACATCACGACTGCTCATTTTTCTCAGAATCTTCCGACATCCAACATCCTTTACTGGAATTAATCTCTTGGTTAAATTGTGTGGTTCATTTAGGAAAGTAAACATGGTGATCTGTCTTTCATCTTAGTGACGAGGGGGTGAGTAGGAAGTCCGTTCCTCTTAGAAAAGAAATAGAAAAGCTTTCGTCTGTCTCTTTGACAGACGTTGCACACGCCAAAACAAAACAAATTGTTGACTCCAACCATTTACAGCTCCTCTCACTGCTCCTCCCATGAAGCATATTGGGATGTAATCAAACTGGATTAGAAGACTCTGGCCAATGCGGTAATCAGTAATTGGTGCACTAGAGGAGCCATATCCATTTCCACTGCTGTGATGGTTCCAAAGGCAGAAAAACCAGGCAAAGTTTTTTTTTGATTCCACCAATGTTGTGTCGGCCACAGGAATGTTTGCTGGCAAAAGCCAGAGAGACAGCTTGCGGTTAGCCTAGCGCGAGGCTTGAGAATGTATAAAATAACATTTAAATTTAGATTTGATTACATTTCATTGTTTTCACCCATAAATGTTCCCACATTGCTGGCGCAAAACGAGCTGCTTTGGGACATTTATGGCGTGAAAGCAAGGAAGAATACAGAACATCTGAGCAGCTTGGTCACCAGATGGAAATAGCCAGGAGGCTGAAAGCCTAAGTAATTGACACAACAATTCCTCAAGACACTTGTCCTGATAAATCCATTAGGAATTGTCCGAGAGGCTGAACATGAACCAGAAATTGACATAAGTTGTCAGCAATGCTGCACATATTTTCATTGAGTCCAAACCACTTAATATATTTAAACAGTGTACTTGTTTTGAAATCAGTATTGTCACAGAATACTAGATGTTTATCCAAGCAAGGCAAATGGTGTAGAAACAGAGAACCCATTCCCACTGACCATGCATTGCTGTCTCTATTCATTTGATGCCCTGGCTCCAAAATGTAAACCCAACACTGACACTAGGTTCAAGTTCCTTTGTATGTTGCCTCACAGCTGTACTGGCAAAACCACTTGAATGTCAACTCTGAAGTTAATGGTAAATGACAAATAAGCTACACTGTATGCAGCTTTTGTTTCCTAACTACTTAAGGGAAAATCTGTAGTCAATTAGCCAGTATCCCTGTTTAGAGGCTGTTGAGTGCTATCTGTATGTATAATGATCTGGCAACGTAGACTAAATTGGCAGCTAACAATACCTGATCGGGTCACAGGAAAACAAAACCACTTCCTTTCTGCCGTTCTCACACCTAACGACTGCACTCGCTAACGTCAACATATATGGGTTTATGCACTTGAGATAATCCCTTTCACACTACCAGTTTGCACACTTCTATAGCCACAAATCAAGGTACCAATTGGTGGCGCACTGGGAGATAGCCTACTGTAGCAAACCTCCAATGCCTGTTTGGAGGGAGTCTGGAGAACAGCTTAGCTGAGCATCCTCATCTGGTGAAGACATTTACTGTATCAGTTGGCCATAGTGCTCTCCTAGGCCTTGAAGGGTTTTAGAACCATTTAGAACAGAGGGTGTCTCCTTTCGTTCTGTTTTTCTTTCTCTCCTTCCCCGTATATCTTTCTGCATGTCTGTCTCCCTGCACCTTTTTTCCTCCTCTCCCTCTCTTTCTCTCTCTCTATACATCTCTTCCTCTCTCTTTCTTGTCTCTGTATCTTTCTCCATCATTACCTCTCTGACATCAGACCAGAGCTGCCCTGCCCTTCCGCATTGTTACTCCAGCGTGGTGCCCTGCTGGCGTCTGGGGGATTATCGCAGTTGGAGCCAAGTCACACATGTGGTTGCCATCAGCCCCTCTGACCCATCATGCTCCGCAGGGCCAGCCCTAGAAGATGGTTGCCAGCTGGGGGCCATGGAGATCTTTATAATGACAAATTGAAACGAAACCCACAGCACCAACATGAAAAAAACACCTCCTCTGTCACCTTCACTGCTAAGAATAGTTCAGGGTTAGCGTTTGGTCATAGGGGAGAGGTGTCAGGTGGAGAGGCTCTGAAAACTTGAGGCAGGAAGTGCCTTATTGACTCTGTGTTTTTCATGTGTGCAACTCTCATGGCCATGGGTGGACTCATGACAAATGTAAAGCACACCAAGATTGTTCGTTTGTGCTTGCAACTATATAACTTTAAAGCAAAAGTCCAGATATTTCAAGGGTGATTTCAGTGACATTGAAATATCAGTGTTTTTTTCTCTGATTGTTCTCTCATTGATTCTGATGTAAAATCTTGTTAAGTTACAGAAACGTGAACATACGTGAACAGGGATATCGATGTCCCCAAGACTAAATTGAAACATCTAACAACAACGATATTATTATAACTAGCTAATTCAGCATGTGACGGGATAAATGCTTGTCCATTCCTTATTTTGTTCTTGCTGGACATACCTTTTAGAAATGTGTTCTTGTTTTGACTGTTTTACGTTTGCCTGTTCTAGTGAGTACTAAAGATTTGATTGATTTTCTGAGTTCCAAAAAAAATGAGATATTAATGTCTGGTTAGCTATTAATGCAGGCTACTGAAACACATGTATGTACTGTATGTACTGTATGTGTATGTGTTCCTATACAGTATTAGATAGTCACTAGTGAACGTGATGTACTGTAGTCTGTGAGGGGTGGGGTGGGTATTCTGGTGTGTTTAACGCATCCCAGATGTGTTGTTAATAGGAGACAGAGACTGAGCTGAGTGCTTAAAGCCACTATGTGTAGGATTTATCCTCTATTTATCTTCGTCTTTTATTAAAAGTATATTTTTTATTTTAAAAATATAATGTAAAACGATGGTAATTACCTCCATGAATAAATTGTAGTGTTCCCGTAAACTTGGTAATTTCCATTTATATATAGATGTGGTTGGGTACCAAATGAGAATATCCATTTTGCGCCGCCTTTTTCAAAATGAGGACCATGGGAAATAAAGACCGTGGGAAGGGGGGGGCTAATACATTTTATTCAAACGTGTGCAGTATACCACTTCGCTGACAGATGGGAGAAATTCTCATACGAAAAAAAAAAAACTTACACAGTGGGTTTAACTATGGAAATCCAGAGGGAGAAAACACATGGCTCATCTTCCCATGGGACCCCTCTTCTGCTGTACTGCCAGCCAGAGACTCCACTATAGGTCATAGCCCAGAACATACACTGTACAACCACTGCAAATCCAAATGTGTAAGCCAATGACATTTAGTTACAAATGTAATACAAATGTAGATAGATAGATAGATAGATAGATAGATGTCTTGGATAGATTTTGTTAAATAGCAATGTGATGTAAATATGAATGTGTTGGACTGAGTAGACAGATTGTATCGGTGGTGTGGAGACTTGTCATCTGCATGAACCTAATTGTTCTCAAGGCAGTGCTTAGCAACCAGGATGTGTGTGTGTGTGTGCATGTGTGTGAGGTCATACTTTCTCTATGCTTACTTGAGTTTCAAAAACATCAGGCAGAGCATATCCAAAATCTTCCACGATAGTCCCCTTCATCTCTGACTTAGAGATGAGTAAATAGTGTTCTTTAGCGCTGACTTAAACTATTCAATTCAATTGCATTCTTGCAGCGCCTTTAACAATAGTATTATCTTGTAATGCGTCTCAGAAAAGAGCACCTGTGAGCAACAGGGGCAAGGAGAAACTCTCTTGTGTGTTTATGTATTGTTTATGTTTATGTATTAGTATAAGAAAAAAATCTTGGACTGATCAACATCTCCAGGGGCTAACCAGACACCTAGGGTCATGCAGAAAAGTTACAGTTAGTCACACAATTAGTGTTAGCTAATTCCAAGATATAGTCTTCTATCATTACATGGTAGTCAGGCCATAGGTAGTTAAAAGTTCTTACTGGACAGTGTGAGAGCAGCCTGGCATGTTAATAAAGTCAAGAAGAAGGGAGGAGGGTCCAAGTTAGACAGAATACCACTATGAGTGAGAAGTGTCCTTGAGCTCTGACATAGACTACCAGTATGAGTGTGCAGTGTCCTTGAGCTATGACTTAGAGTAGACTACCACAGTGAACTTGCAGTGTCCTTGCGCTCTGACTGAGACTACCACTTTGAGTGTGCAGTGTCCTTAAGCTTTGACATAGACAACCAGTATAACTGCAGTGTCCTTGCGCTCTGACTTACACTACCACTATAACTGCAGTGTCCTTGCGCTCTGACTTAGACTACCACTATAACTGCAGTGTCCTTGCGCTCTGACTTAGAGTCATCGCCAGCACCAGTGAGGAGTGTCCTCTCTGAACAGGAAAGAAGCTCTGCTGTATAAATCACAATAAGCTTTTCTGCAGCCTTTGCTTTACTTCTCCGTGGAGACAAACATTTTATCAGTACATCTGTGGTGGGTTCCGAGAAAAGAGCAAACAGGTACAGTAGAACCCCTGCAGCGGGAACATGTGGAACAATGTGGGACCCCTTGTCTCTCTCCTCCGTGTGGGTGATGTTTAAAAGCCCACTAACCCCTAGGTGATCCCCAAAAAAACCTGGATGCCCTGAAATAGAATGTGATCTCATCTGAGGATCAATCTGAGCCAGCAAGCACTAGCATGCCCAGAGATCCCCACTCCACCCCTTATACACACACACACACACACACACACAACCTTACATGTTGAATTCATTATGCTGTACTTGTCATTGCTGCATGACACAAAACACATGTTCTTACAAACACCCTCCTCCCATACACACACACACACACATATACTGTAGATGTGCCCACTGGCCCTATAGACACTAGTTCACACTCACAAATGCATGCACACACACAGTCAAACACACACACAGAACATACACACTGGACTAATTGCCTACTACTCCTATCCCACTCCTATTCCAGTGTCCCTTTATCTTCAATACACATACACACACACACACACCACATATACAAGGGGGCACACACACACACACACTATATAAGGGTGGGTGTAAGATATTAACCCCTGTCTTACTCACTTTTTCCCCTTTACTGTAGAACAGTCTTTTTGCAGATGTCTGCCATGATGCTCGCTGAGAGCACGTCAGCAACATGCATACATGTCCTGGCTTTTATTGGGGATCAGGAGAGTGAGTGGCTCCCAAATGCTCACTTTAGCACACACACACACAGAGTTAAGCACTTTGAGTGCTCGTATGGAGTAGAAAAGCGATATGTAAATGCAGTCCATTACACACATATGGACCCACACTTACTTACTCACACAAACACACGCACACACACGAGCACACACATGCACACACACACACATACACAGTTGGTTTACTGTCTGATATGAGTAAAATTCAAATTGACATCAAAAACTGCCATTACAGAAAATAAAAGGCAATTATGTAGTTCTTTGTGTTTTCTGCATGAGTCGTCGGAGGCAGTGTTTATAGACCGGGGATGATAAATAGGCAATTGCAGGATCTCTGTCTTATCCGTGACAGCTAGCTTCATTCGGTAGCTCCACTTGAACAAAAACATTTTACCAGGACCTCTCTCTTCTGTCTGCAGAAATCTTTTTGAGAGAGCTAAAATGTAAAATGTCAAATTGTATAGCTCGTTTTAAAGCAAGTCACCCTACAAAGTGGTTTGTGGTTCTTAGTGTGTGAGTGTGTATGTGTGTGTGTGTGTGTGTGGTGGAGAGATTCCCATCACTCCATCATGGTATGGCCTTTGTCTTGTAAAACACGACCCAAGGCGAGAGGAGTGTCTTCTGTGAAGAGAGTGCAGTGTTTGCCTCATCAATCACTGTCAGATAAGCCTGGCAGGTAGGAGGTGGAGAGGAGGTGAGGAGGAGAAGGGGAGAGGGAGAGGAGCAGCGAACATGGACACATCTGCTGCACCCTCTCCACCATGACCACAGCATGCCTCAAGACACCCCTCAAGAGCCGCCCAACACACACACACACACACACACACACACACACACACACATCGCCCCAAGGATGTCTGCTTACTGAGCTGAGATGTGTGGAGCTGTCCATCAGTCTGTCAGGACCTCAGCCAGACCACCACCCCATTCTTCCCATCATCCACCACCACTACTACCCCACAACCTCCAACCCCCAACCCCACCTCACCCCCATCCTCTCGGCGATTACATGGGGTCCCGGCTCTCCCCATGTCTCCGGGATGATTCTTGTGGAAGTTTAGACAAGCGTATAAAGGCTTGGATTGACCTCCTGACCACTCTGAATCCAGAGAGTATATGTGAGCTAGCAGCACTCAGCAAAGAGATAAGGGCAGTGTATGAGAGTGTGTGTGAGTGTGTATGTGTATGTGTGTGTATGTGTGTGTGTGTGTGTGTGGGGGGGGGGGGGGGATATAAATGCACTTAACGGAAAGATAAAAGCCAGATAAAGCCAGGAGATGTAGTAGAGGTGTGGGTTTGGGATGAGTTTGGGGTGGGGGGCTGGGGAGGTATGAGACGTTATGGGGGTTTACAGATAATTGGAGAAGAGCATGGCATAATAAATCTTCAAGGTACACACATACACACATACACACACCTTAACCTCTATAACATGCCTCTCATGACCTGTCATCCATCAGGCAGCTGGTGAGTCGAAGCAAAACAAACAGCCTCTCACTTAAAGCCAGTAATCAGCAGTGAGTCCGTGCAGACTCTGTGGACGATCCGTGGCATTCAGAGAGAGAAAGACAGAGTGAGAGAGAGAAAGACGGAGAGAGAAAAATAGAAAGACAGAAAGAGACACACAGAGAGACAAAGAGAGAGAGAGAGATAATTTGACAGAGAAAGAAGAGAGTGATAAAAAAGCAAAGAGAGAAAGACATGACAGCCTGAATGAGCAGACTTGGCTCGGAGCACCATAGGGTCTGTGTGTGTCAGAGAGAAAGGGGGTGTGAAGCCCTACTGAAGCGTGACAATGTCTCCCCCTCAGCCCAAACCCCAGCCCCATCCTCCTGCCCCAGCCCCCTGTGCATTTAGCCCTCTTGTCTCTGTCCATGCAGCTTACAGAAACACTGAGCATATCAGGATGTTTGCTTTGATTGTGTCAGAGTGTCAAGCCATTTCTCAGCATCGAGGCCTGCCAGTGGACCAGCTGTCTGTGTGTGTGTGTGTATGTATGTGTGTGTGTCTGTGTGTTTGTGTGTGTGTGTGTGATGCAGGGACAGGCAGTGGACCAGCTGCACTGACAAACGTAGTGGGTCTGTCCTTCCTTTTCCTCCAGCTGGGTGCGGACGATAGTAAAACGTCCCGTACAGCACTCATACAAACACAGAGTGTGTATATGTGTGTATATTGTGTGTGTGTGTGTGTGTGTGTGTGTGTGTGCCTATGGTGCATGTGTGTGATGCATCTCTTCTAAACCATCAGTGGATCTCTGCAGTTCTGTTCACAATAGAGTAAACTACACTTGAGGGGAATGAATGACTATATTTGTCTTCAGCTGCGTTGGGGTATCCAAAATCCAAAAATTTGACTGACTGCTCGTGTCCTTGGCACCTTGACAATACACGCACAAGTTTACATTTTGGTAACACTCATACCTTCTAAAAGATTTCCCTTCTCTGAAAAATACTGTAATTGTCTAAATGAAGGCAATATTTTAAATGTAAAATAAAAAGTTGAATCAAAGACTGCACAAGTCATTTACCAGAACCCTGTTTGGACAAAAATAATCATCCCAGATCCTCATCAGAACTTTTCAGAAAAGAAACACATTTTGTTTTGTTTTTTAGACATGCATCTTTCTGTTGAACAAACCAAACATTATCAAATAGAGCAGAAATACATACAATCACTCACCTAAAAGTGTGTGTCAAGCTGTCCCCGAGGAGTCATAGTTAAAAGTTTAATGAATGATGTTGCCTTCAGCAGCAACCAAAACAAAGTCCAGTTTTCCCAGTGTCCAATGCATGCAAGAAAGGTCTACAACAGTCCCCGTTGCTCTCTTTGCCGTTGCCCCGGCTGACTATGGGAGGTTCACTCTTAAGCACACACACACATACACACACACACACACACACTACCTCTCTCAAACACATACTCCCACAGACAGGCAAACTCACACACACGCACGTTGACAGAGTCAGGGGAAGAGGTGGCGACTTCCTCCCTGCGCTGTGGAGTAACAGAGTTTTCTTCGTCTCCCACTCCGCTCAGCAAACAGCAGGAAAAGCTGTCATACAATCCCTCCTAGAGAGAGAGAGAGAGAGAGAGAGAGAGAGAGAGAGAGAGAGAGAGAGCAAGAGGGCGAGAAAAAAAAGGAGAAAAAGAGAGAGAGAGAGTAAAAGAGAAAGAGGGAGAGACAGAAAAAAAGGAACTGCCAAAAATGGGCAGGGTTTTGGTGACGAGGGAGGGGGGAAAGGAAAGACAGGGAGGAGGAGGGGGGGCTTGTTCTACCCCCCTCATCCCCACCTAACCAGCCTTGTTGTTAAGGCAGCAGGCGGGAGAGAGAGAGAGGCAGCCTGAGACAAATTAACTAAAATTTTCCACACTACATAAAACATGAGAGAGCGCATTATAAGGAACAGACCATGACTGACAGACAGGGCTGTAAGCATTCCACAGCTGCTTTGATGATCTCGAAGGGAAATAAACTCTTCTGTCACTTTAAACTTCAGCTTATTTGCACAGAGAATCATGTAGCCAAACAAGCCGACTGACAATTTGAAGATCGCTTTGGGTTTGAAGAAACTCATTAGCATTTTGTCATCTTGGATTTATAGCCAAATAATCAAGTCACTGTTAACTAAAATGGAAAGATACAAGAAGTGGATGTTAATGAACGGTATTGTTGATGTTTCTGCGGGGTGCATAAGAGCTAGTTTTTTTTATGACAGATGAGTTCACTGGTGCTTGCTCCTCTGCTATTGCCTGACACACTCTGCCAACCTGCATACCTATAAACCCATAAACGCTACTGAGACAGCAGGACTTGACCAAGTCTTCTCTTGCGTGCCGGCAAACAGGGGTCACCCCCAGCAACCCGAGATGTTTCACGAGCGAGTGTCTAGAGAGCGGGCATCTAGTAGATGGCCAGCTGACTCTACTGAGAAAGAGAGCAACAGAGGGAGTAATAGAGAGAGGGAAGGAGAGAAAGAGAGAGAGAGAGAGAGTTAGAACTGGCTGTAAATCTGTGGGAGTCACCAACCGTAATCCTGGGGCATTTCTGATGGGATCCATACGCTGTGGGTAGCCAAGCCCTCTCCCATCAAGGCCAGCTCCCACCCATGGGAACTTGGATGTGAACTCAGTTCATGGGAAAACAGCCGACCTTCAGAAACACGTGTTTACATGCATGCCTGTATGTAACATTTGTGTGATTACATTACATCGTATATATAGAATTGTATTAATCGTTTTATACCTCACAAAAGTAAATTCACAAGAAACACAAGCCTAAAGGTCATTGACTCAACTTTCAATATAAAAAATTGACAAATAGGCAATTAGACCTATGATACATACTTTATGTATTTTTGATGATAAATACTATTATTAAAAATAAGTGTATGATTTTAATAGTCTCTGAGTCATCTGTGGTATTCTTCTGAATGTTTTTAGCTACAAAGCCATTTGTGTCAAAATTTGGACAACAAATGTTTTATTGACGTCGCTGGGACAGACAGGAAAGATAGGACAGACTCTGATTCGACAAAGGCTCATGTTCTGCATATCCTATTCGGAATGCCGCAAGCTCCAAGTCAAACATCCCTCCTCCACTTCCACTATATTCCACGTCTACTGTACCTCTGTGCTTTCTTCTCCCATTCTTCTTCTCCCTAATGAGAGACCTGGAAAGGAAAGAGAGATGGATGGAATCCTGCCAGCAGTAAAAGAGAAGAGTGTTTAGAACACAAGAGTGAGAGAGAGAACAAAAGAAAAAGAGGGCTGAGGAGTTTTGGGGAAGAGACACCAACACACGCACACACACACACACACACGTACAGACACACTCCAACTCACAGATCGTCTCTCCCTCTCCCTCCCTCCTTCACTCTCCCTCTCTCTCTCTCTCTTTCTGTCTCCATCCCTTGTGGTGCTGGAGGCCTGGATCGTCTCACGTCTGGCAGATGTCCACCTGTCCCAGGCCTTGATTTACAGCAGTGCTGAGGACGGCGAGGGCCTTCAAAAATCAGGGCCAGCGCACTGGAGGAGGACGGGAGAGCTGGGCTCGGCGTGCTGTCGGCGGCTGCATGGGAGCACAGCTCCAGGGCGCACAAACCAGGCAACAAATCTTGGCCTGTCTCACATAAACCCAATGCTCCCTTTTCCGACACGGGCAAAGCGCTTCAGCAGGAAAATCTTAAACTTCCACAGCAGTGGCTGAGACACAGCAAAAGTTTACTTTATTCAATATCACAAACACTCCCAGTGAAGGCTTCTTTTTCAACCATTTTTCTTCTTGTAATGAGGCAGGGGGAGGGGGACTCGCTTGCTACCCGTTCTTTCAGAGCACTGCTGGTGCGAAGCGAACCGTGTGTGGAGTGAGAGGAAGGGCTTTGATTTGCCAGCATGACGGTGCTTGCCCTGGAAGATCAGTGACTGGAGGGGGAGGATTGGGTGGTTGGAGGGGGGTGGGGTGAGGAGGTGAGGTGAGGTGAGGAAAATCTGTGCAGGTGGTAGGATCGTGGTTTCAGACAAACGTCGGCTCACCAGAGGCCACAGTCGGTTAACCACACTTAACCCTTTCCATCACACTCAGCAGTCGAGAGGTGTTGCACACCAAATTGCTTGTGAGATTACATGGTTTTTTTTGCTCTGCATCAGACCATATAACAAGTTGTGCCTCTTTGCTCAACACAGTTCATTTATTTTCCATTTAACACTTTCTTTGCAGCATAATAGTTTAAATGCACATTCAGTATACATTGAAAAAAAAACAACAACTAAAAACTAAATGAAAACATGCCTCTGCATGGCTTCTCCGGTAATGTGCAAGCAAGCAAGAGAGAGTGCAGGACCGTGTTTCTGTGTCCCCTAAGACATTAATTAAATGTGCTGCCCAAGGCTGGGTAGAGTAATGCTCCTGATATTTACTATTAACAAAAGATTTAAATAAAACTAATGGCCTTTGCAGGATGAGTCATGTTTACAGAACAATCACACACACACACACACTCACACACACACACACACTAAAACATTACACTATAACTTTATAGTGTAGGCTACATGGGCCCAGGAGGGATATTCATTTGGAATGTATTCCTCGGGAGCAATAGTGCAGATTTCTCAGGCTAGGCCAGGCCTCTAATCGGATAATTGAGCTGGATAATTACATCTGGCATACCTCGACCACCACTTCAGTCTGCGCAGGCAGCCACATGTTCAATCCAAGAGAGATGTGAGGACATCAGTCACCAGGTCACAGGTCAGTGCTCTAACTGTACATGCACCAGAAAAAAAAAAAAACTGGGATGGGAATTGAGAAGGAAAATCAGTGTGACAAGTGATGAGCATGACTAACACAAACACAAACACACACACACACGTGCATATTAAGATATGTCTTGGCGCAACTCATAAGCACTTAAAACATTCCAAAGGTGATGAATAAGGGAATAAGTGGGGGAGGGTAAATGTGTGTGTGTGTGTGTGTGTGTGTGTGTGAGTGTGTGTGTGTGTGTGTGTGTGAGTTTATTTGTGTTGGTGTGCGTGTACATCTGTGTTGGAGTCAGCTTGTGTTGAGGCAAGGAGAAACTGTGCAATATGTTCTGAGTTGCTCTGGTTGCGCACAAACACACTGGGCTGCCAGGAAAAGAACTTGGCACCTTGCAGGCAGCCGTTAAGTCTCCCCCCCCCCTCCCCCACCCCTAATCCTGAGGCTATCTGAGTGCTGTGTGTCAGTCTGCAAGTAAGACCTCAAGCCCCACATCCAGCTGCACACACACAAACACGCCTCATGAACACACACACACACATACACACGCACCCAACACACCTTTGACTTGGCACTATAGGTGCTTTTCTATGTCAAGATTTTTGTCTTTTTTTGCGCATGGGGACCTCCTCCAAAAGTTCAGTCTGGAGGCAAAACAGGTTTTCCATCTTTGTCTTTCCTTCCCTCGCTAAGCAATCAAAACAATCCCACCTTTTGAGTGCTGCCCGCCATGCTTGGCCATAATCACGGAGAAACCTCAAATGGATGGAACAGTCCCTCCCCTCCATTCCTTCTCATGCTCTCTCTCTCTCTCTCTCTCTCTCTCTCTCTTTCTCTCTCTCTCACTAGAGGTTTGTTAGTCAGAGTGGCATTACAGAGAGTTAAGGAATGGATCAGGCACACCCAGATGTTTTAAAGGGAGGTGGGGTGGGGTATATAAAGTAGTATCCTTATAGTGAAAGAACTGGAAAAATAGGGGGCGGGTAGGGAAAAAAAAAGAGGGTTCTGGAAGGGTAGGTCTAAAGAGAGAGAGGGCCATGGAGAGATAGAGTGGGGAAAAGAGATCTGTTTGGTGTTTGGGCAAGAAATAGTTGAGGTGGCCCAGTGGTCCCTCCATGTTCAGTGTCCATCCTGAGCTCTCAGGCCTTAACCCTCAGCCTATACAAGACTCCAGTGTTACTCCTGTAGATGAGTGGAGAACATGTGTGCATCTGTGTGTGTGTGCGTGTTTGTGTGTGTGTGTGTGTGTGTGTGTGTGTGTAGTGTAGTGTTGTGCATCTTGAACAGAGTGAAATACATATGTAAATAAAGTTGACTTGTATTTAGACGCTTTTATCTAACATAGATCAATCCCAGGTCAATGTGCAATCGGTTGTGGACATCAGCTCTGTGTGCTCACAGAGTTGTGGGGAAAGGAGGATGAGGTGGCGATGAGCTGGCATGAGCAGCTAAGATGATTACATAAACACCACCATTACCTCTCCAGCTGCCAAGCTGCCTTTCCCTTGCTCCCCCAACTCCTCCATCCTGCCAGGTCTAGCAAAGGTATAGCTCCACACAGCTACCCAGACTCACCGACAGACAGGCCACACAGGAGATGGAGGAGGCCTGGCATACCTCTCACCACTTCCCCTCAGTGCTGGGGCAATGATGTGATACGAGACAGTCAAGGTTGGATCAGCAACACAGGCACACACACACACACACACACACACACACACACACACACAAAACTTAGTCTAACTCAGGTGGTATGGATCGGGCCCTAAAGGACCCATCTCCAACATTCCTTTCCGGCATCTGATTTGCACCCTTGGATGAAAACATGATCCTCAAGCTCAATGTGGCTTTAACTATCTACAACTCAATATCCAAAGATATAAACACCTAATGGAGTAACACACGTGCACACACACTCACACACTCACATTCACACACACACGTACAGGATAAAATCCCACTGAATGCACATCTGGCTAAAAGGAAAGGACTGAACGATCCACTTGTGCTGTATACATGTTTCAAGTCTGCAGGGGATGTAGACTATACAAATGCAGGAAGTCAAAGAGTGGGAAGTGGTGGCAAAGGCCTTCATTAAAGGAAAGGAGCTGCCCAAGGAGGAAGGATTCAGAGCTGGCAGAGTGGCTGATGAAGGAATGAAAAGGAAGCCGCTTCCACATTCTCTCTCTCTCTCTCTCTCTCTCTATCTATCTATCTATCTCTCTTTCTCTCTCTCTCTGTCTCTCGGCCTTGAGAAGGTGTGAGTCATTCAGACTCCAGTCTACACCAGCAAGGGCCATTATCTGCCCAGTGACACTCCTGGCGCCCAGTAGCCCAACATCACAAACACAAACACACACACACACACACACAGACTAATTACAGAGCTGAGAGCAAGAGGCTGAGCTGGGCGTCGCTCACAGGGATAACTGCAAACCACATGCAGCCCATGGAAGTGTACAATTAAATGTTGCTATTGTCCAGCATAGCACCTCATTTAGGCCTGGCTCCATCTCCCATGCCAGCTTTATAAAACTACTAATGAAAACCGGCTTATTACAAGAAACTAAGTTGGAGGCTCCGGCTGCGCACACTCATAATGAATGCATTTCTAAAAATGTTTGTTCATCTGGCTCCAAGGTTTCGGGTTGAATTAGTCATCTCCTACTCACTGCGGAAATATGGTGGCCCAGGCCTCGGCAGGTCTGGAACAGACTGGACGCTGCACGCCCCCGCTTTTGACAGTTAAAATGATTGTCAATAAAAATGAATCGTCACGCTGAACTCCTGCCTGGCTTCCTGTCCTCCCCTCCTGATGCCTTAAGCAAACTTTAGACATAACATTATTAAAAAAAGGGAGTCATGACACATGGTATGCTTTCCATTCATGGTAAGACCAACAGATTAGCTGCAGAAATATCTCTCAGAAAGAGCTCTTTTTTTGTTTTCCTTTGAGCGAAGACGAAGCGTTCTGGTTCAGACCTGCTGGTGCCTTAATCAGCGGTCCATGCTGCGACCCCTGGGCGGCCTCAGCCTGACTCCTCATCAAGTCTTGTGAGATGCCCGAGGTCGGTGCCACACTGTTCCCCTCACAAGGCCCTCTTTCTGTTTAGCATGTTCTTCAGACGCTGCTAATGACAAACATCCTTGCATGGGTATTTAAGGGAAGAGAGAGAGAGAGAGAGAGAGAGAGAGAGAGAGAGAGAGAAAGACAGCGAGATTTAGAGGGAGAGAGAGAGAGAGAGAGAGAGAGAGAGAGAGAGAGAGAGAGAGAGAGAGACGATACAAGCCTTGGTCTCCTGAAGCACTGATTTTTTTTTTTTTTTTTTTTTTAATAACGGCAGTAAAACACTAAATGTCTATGAGAAAGAGCAAAACAGAAAGCTCAAACAACTTATGAGGGAAGAAGAAAAAGAAACAAAACAACAATTACGAGTTGTATAGGAATAGTGCCTCAGCAGCGGTAAAATCTAGACGTTTCCTTTCTGCAAAAACATATACTTATGAACTTTTGAGGCTGACGCAAGCTGAAAGGCTCTGGGCTTGTGTTGATTGCATGCTATCTCTGTCGCTGTGAGCAGAGCCAATTCCAGTAGTGAGGAGAGTCCCCCCACATCACGGGTGCTGCAATCAGGGTTTTCGGGAACATTCTGATATCTTGACCCGAGCATAACCTCTTAACCTTTCACCTCCACATCCCCCATTCTCAACCCTTCCTCTAAACATCCGCCAATCTGTCGAGCCCTTTTTAACCTTGCCTCTTCCTGATAGAGC
>JAGFZM010000078.1:994893-1011004 GCA_017657215.1 Limnothrissa miodon
ACACACACACACACACACACACACACACACACACACACACACACACAGCCCCTCTCATCCTCTTCACACTGGGCTTTGATGTTCTCTGTCATGATGAGTTTAGGGAGATAGACTAGCCTCTGAAGTTTGAGCTGTTTGATTTCGGACCATGTTTACGACAGAAACCCAGGAGACGGGACGCAAAGATTGGCTCCATTGGCTGCGCCAATCACTTCAGAGGGCCCCAAAGAGAGAGAGAGAGAGAGAGAGAGAGATAGAGAGAGAGAATGAAATAGAGATGACAAGAGAAAAAACACAGCTTGGGGAATAATGTATAGTGTTTCATCAAAAGATTACATTTTAATGGTCTTCACCTCAGGGTTTCCAACTGTCCTTTTTTCTGATTATTTAGACAGGCCGCTCTTATCTGTCATATAAGCTCTCAAAATGGCATTTCACTCAGCGCTCAAGGGAGAGAGTGCAATAATCATTTACATTTATCAAAAAGACATCATCATTGCCTCCCACTGCCAAACAAGGTGAGTTCCAACTTGCTTCTAAACAAAATAGGTTTCTATAGCAATAAGATGAATGAGAAGACAGAAAGACAGAAAGACTTTGTTACCAGAGGCAAAAAAAATGAAATAACTCTTTTGTTTATGTTCACCCCCTCCCATCCCCTCTCACATACATTTGCAGATATATTGCAAATAGATCTATTTAAAAAATCTGGGATATCAGAACAAGCTGCACATGCAGAAAGCCATCAAAAGGGGTGTTAACCATAGTAGTAAGTATGAAACGGGGGCGGTCAGGGTCTCTCGTCCAGTCCAAGCATCAAGCAACATCTTACAGAAGCTCACTATTTCACAAGTGGGTCTCGGTGTATGGTGTGATAAGTCAAGGCAAAGTTGTGGGTAGAGTAGGTCTAGTGATTTGTTATGTCGGTGGTGGAAGATGGAAGGTTTCCTCTGTAGCTGGAGTCATTATTGAGGCATATGCACACACACATTCCAGAAAGGACATCAGGGATGCTGACTTTCCCTTGAGTATTTTTCTCTCTCTTGCTTCCCCCCCCCCCTCTCTCTCTCTCTCTCTCTCACACACACACACACACAAACAGAAAGAGAGGGGGCAAAAAGTAATTACTATGAATACTTGGCCTTAGTACTTCGGAATGACAGCAACATTTTTTAATGACTGTGATAGGCGACAGCTGTTGAACTCACAACTCACTTGCAGTTTTACACATAAACGCATGCTCCACCCCCCCCCCCCCCCCCCACACACCCCCCAACAAACACAAGCCCCAGCGCCCCTCCCCAACCCCTTGCCCCAATTCCCCTAGTAGCAGCCCTTGCTGCAAGTATCCCCCCGGGGCTTTGGGGAGAGACGGAAAAGGCGCAAAGAGGAAAGTCATTCCAAGTATTTAGCGTGGGCTGGTTCAGCTCTTTACCAACATAAGACTCCTGGGTCAGACAGGCTCTAAACAGCCCTGATAAAACTGCATGACCTCAGTTCAAAGTGAGGCTAAGCAAAAATGTTCCCATATTCTTGTAATTTGGCTTGCATTTACACACTAATTGACACCGAAATTTATCACATTATCGCAAATGCTGTCACTTACATGAAAGGCATTGACATATAAAGTTATGTACTGCAATTGCATGTCATACATGTGGCAGTACAAGAACATAGTTTTATTTAAATATGCTCTGCACACATGCACTGACACACACAGGGAAATGTATACATTTACAATATACTATACTCTACATGTGCCCACACACATACAATGGGACCTCCACTCTCTCACACACAGAGACACACACACACACACACACACACACAGAGGCAGAGACACATATACTAGCACACTCCTATCCACGCTTCAGAACGCTGGCACTCCTGCAGTGTTGACAGCAGGCACAAAGGCACCCATTGAAAGGGTCACACACTGCCGTGCAGCCAGATGTTCACAGTTAGCAGCCGGTTGGCGAATGACAGCTCCTCTTCTGAACCATATGAATCTCGCATACATGCACGCACGCTCGCTTGCATGCACATACACACATACGCACACACATACTGTACATACACAACACAACACAAAGTGAGAAGGACACTTGAATGGCATCGTTGTACAGTGTGTTTGTGTCAGCAGAAAAGCCCCGGAGAAGGAAGCAAAGTGGGGGGACCTCAAAGACGCCATTGTGTAGCAGAACAGGACCAAGAGTGAAGCTGGGCCTGGTTTCCGTGACAAACCATATGCAAGCACTACTGTATATGGGCAAGCCTTTACAACTGTGCGCATGGAGCTGGATGGAAAATCAAAATGCAGATAAGGTTTTATAGGCAAGCTCCTGTTCCCAGTAGCATCAGAACATAGATTTAACAGGAGGGACAGAGAGGTTTTGTACCACAGCTGATCTATCGCTCATGAGGTTCATGGCTTTATACTGATACAAGGACCAGTAAATGTTTACTTATGTTATGATTTTGGGAGGAAAGGGACACTGACATGAAATATATTTCCTCAGAGGGAAGATATAGAAAACAAATGTAAAGTTTTGGATCAACCATCCCAAATTCGATCAATTTACTACAGACCTGTAACCCCTTTTACTGAGTGTGTGTGTGTGTGTGTATGTGTGATTAAATACACCCATTTGGGGCTTCAAACGCACTTTGTGGGGTTGTTTATAGCAGGGTCTGCAAGGCCGGCCCTCAGCAACCTAAACACACAGATGTAAATCTGACCTTAGGTCCCCATAAGGACAGATTTATAGCTATATTTCACCGACCACATGGAGACTAGAGGCCACAGCAGGGAATTCATGGGAGTGGATCTCAAAGCAGGCCTCTGAAGGTCTGACCATGGTTGAGTTCAGGTCTGCTGCCTGGAACACACATGACTGCTGGTTCTGGGTGCCTCACAACACCATTGAGCCGCCGGGTGAAGAAGGGTGCTGAGCGGAACGGAGCGGAATGTTCCAGAAACGGGCTCCCGAAGGGAGGCTGAAGTGGGACAGCAATGCCACGATCCTCTTCAGAGAGTGTGTCACAACATGACGCATGAAAATGCTTGCGATAACATCCCACTGGCAGCCTTCCCAGGCAATGCACAATGAGCAATTACAGGGAGCAGAGAGCGTCCCCATTTCAGACGGGTGTCTCTGAGAGGGGTCGACGAGTACATCACCGGTTCTAGAGGGAACAGCAAATCAGGGCCAAGTTCAGGCTGCCAACGTGCTGCTGATTACAGATATGTACAAGGGTAGCAACAATGGGAAATGAGAAGAAACACATTTTCTTTCTCCCCCTAGAGCCATAAACTGAAGTAAATAAGAAATAAAAGTTTATGATGATAACACAGTGATTCAGGTGGTTCTGTTCTGCTTTGCTCTCCACCTGCAGGGACTTGCTTCTAAAGAGTGCTTGAGATGCGGAATTTGGCAGGGCAGGAGAAGCACCTCATGAAAGGTGCAACAAACGCGTCCATATCATCTGACACAGACGAGAAATGAAGCCCTTCTGACATATGAGCTGTTAATTGCTCTTGCCGGTCTTTGGGCGTTCATGCACACGTCTCTACAGCTGAGGAAGGGACAACTATGCAAAGTGTCTTGTGTTCAAGCACACTTCTCTACACAGGGCTGCACAGCTGGGGAAGGGACTACTATGCAAAGCACGGACACACGGACACCCTGCATGGGCCCTGCATCGTGTCAAAATGAAACTCTCACATTCATTCCAACATATCCCTCACCAGGTGGTCTTTAGTCTTCTTTTATCTCCTTATTGGGTTGAAGAATAGACCCCAAACACAAATGAGGGGCAGTTTATCCAAAGGTACTGAAAGGACTGTTTTTGTCGTGTTGAGTTTTGTTGCTTTGACAATAATATTTTGGGACCTGACATTTTAGTTAGTCTGTCTTTTAAGAATCTTAAAAGCAAAATATGAAGTTAATGATAACAGTGACCCAAGTTTATCCAGTCATATTACATTCCCTCTACCCTGAAGTATTAGCTGAACTTCCCAAAACATCATTTATAGCCTTCTTATTTAATTAACCCCTTATTAAATTATGTCTCAAAGTTTGATTGATAGGAAATTATTATTTTCTTTTTTCTTTGGCTATTTATTTTGTAGCAGCCAAGCTAAGCTAGTGCAAAGTCAAGACCGTAATCATGCAAGAAAAAAAAAACACTGAAGATGAAAACATGGAAGAAAACATGGAAAGGAAAAAAAGAAAGGAAGAAATTAAGAAAGAAAGAAGAGGAAACGAGTAACCACAGAAAATGCAGCAGCTGAAAGCTATCGGGGCCTCATGAGTTTCAGACGGAGGGGTGAAGAGGTGATGGTCAATTATTCCCCTGTGGTGGCCAGGATCAACACTGGGCCTTCCCCTCAGTCTCCTTTCCTGTTCCCTTACAGCCTGGCCATCACTCACCTTGACATTCCCGATCGGACACCAGATCCATTAACCGCAACCTTACGCCGTCAAGATAAGACGTGTTAATGAAGGAGTTGGGATACTCCCACGGACAAGGGGAATGTGATTTTTAGCTTGTCAGGAGTGGAAACTCTGATAGTCTGCCATCATCAAGATAAAGGCCTATCCTAGGTCTGATAAAAAAAAAAAACTCTCTGTGAACATCATGGAGATAGCATGAATCTGGGTGATGCAGTAAGCCATCCTTGTTTGGATCTCCCACTTAATTTGATTCTTTGCCACACTGGTGCCCAATGGACTACAGTAAACTAATGGTGGAAATTAGCACAGGGCCTGGGGACTGGAAACTCCCATGACTGCAGCCAGCTACACATTCAGTGGCCACAACAAAGGGGGAACTCACAAAGCCCCCCCTCTTTAGACCAGCCATATTCATTTGGGTCCTCTGGGCTTTTAGAGTCCACACAACACTGTGCTAGGAGGGGGTGAGGGGATGATGGTGGTGATGCATGTGTGTGAGAGTATGTGGCAGGAGGGAAGGGGGAGGACAAGCTGGTGGTTTTCGGGCTGGACTCGTGTGGTTTGGACTCACAAGTTGGAAACGGAGACATTCTTGTCTACCCCAGACTTGTTTGTCGATCCCAGAACAATCATGTGTTTGGTAATAATCAGACAAGAAAGCTAATGCCTGTCCTCGAGTTTTATGTTTTTTGAGGGTCAGAGATTGGAAGCCTTCATAAAAATACCTCTTAAATGATAATGGAAATTTGAGAAGAATATGAGAAGAAACAGCAAGCAGCTCTAAATAGCTTCAGTGTATGTTTACAATGGGAAAGATGTAACAGGTCCACTGTGCATTTTCTCAAGGCTTTGTTTTGGGTGTTCTTGTTCAGCTCTGCTAGCTTAAAATGTTGAAAGGCTGAACATATCATGCCCTTTGGAAATGGATTGCAAAAACAGAAGAGCATTGGGATAATGGGTTGAGAGTGGGGGTTTGAACAACAAATAAACTAGAGGAATCTGTTCTTTGAGAGCAGTGTTTCTCCCTGCTCACTCATATGGAAACCTTGTGTGATTCCTCCTGTGAATCCCTTTTAAAGCAACGGGCCTCCAAAACTTTAAGGCCCCATGAAAATATCAACAATGCCTTTGGGTGATGACAGACAGACATGCCTAAGTCAAAACAGGCCTCTCTTCTCTGAGATGAGCTCGTCAACAAGGCCACGGCTCTAAGAGCTAATTTATGAGGACGTCTAAGGGTGGAGTGGACGGCCAGTCAACATGCATTTAGCTAACTTAGTGGTGTAATTACAAAGTCACGAGCCTCAGTGAGCTTGGGAGGCTCTAATGCTCAGATCCAAGGATAAGCTTTCTTGTTCGAAGCTAACACATGGAACTGGCTTTCTTGTTCAGAGGAGGAGAATTAGGTCCTTCTGCAGAAATCGAACCAATGACAAATCCTCAGAGGTGATGAGGTAAAGCGATCACCATTCCTTGACGTCAGATTATTGGAAGAGGATCTGCTTTGAACTTGTGCTGGCCCACAACAACAACAGAACTGTGGGCCAGCTGTGGTTGGCGACAGGCTTCTCAAGTGATTTCCTAGGGAGTTTCAACCACCCAGCCCGGCCAAAGATTTCTGACTGGGTGTAGGACCTTGTTAACAGGGGATGATGTTGTTGGCTCTATTGCCCCCTCCTCCATACAAACACACACACATACATCTCCTGGTGAAAAAGTCAGACTGAGGCCTCTTGAATCCCTTACCCCCCACCCCACTTCCTTTTGTCACATTCTGCAGACCACAACATTTGTGCTGTTGCTGGGAGACATATTCTCAGTGCTAAAACAGAACATTCAGGGCAGAGTGGACAACGGTGCAGTTGCCGTTTCTGTGCTCAATGCAGCAGTCAATGAGCACATCTATACGCAAGCCCCTGATAAACATATTAAGGGTCACCTCGGAGTCAGGTCTGTTTTGAATGAAGACCTTGTAGAGGAAACCAAATCTGCAAATTGTGTTGCAACTGGACCTGGCTTTGCATGACATCACCTTAATACCACTTCTGAGGCAGCTCGGCAGGTAAGAGGCACAGCACCAAAACAGAGTTATTTAATATAACATGCTTATCAGGTTTCTCCTGGATCCACAAGCATCATAGAGCGTGTGTGTGTCGTTCTGTACCTTATGTGTATGTTTGTATTGGCAATCCAGCTTTAGTGAATTAGTGTCATGCTGGCCTGTAGGACTTGGTGAAAGATCAACAGGGTCAACACAGTGGGAGAAGCAGCAGGAGGGCCTGTTTGCCAGTACACGTCACACACTTACACCACACAACATATGGAGCGTTCAAGACAGTAACATCACCATTCTCAAATCACATCATCTGGGGCAGAAAACGGTAAAGCATCATTACACCCAGAAGTGCAGTGATCTCATAGGAGGGCATGCAGACAACGATTACCTAGTCATTCACTTCAGATAGTAATGTTAATACTTTGTGTTGCCTGTTGTGTTTACCCGTGTTGCATCAAGAGGTGACATTTGTAGAAGACTTTGCAGTGCTTCTGTGTTTAGTCAATGATGACCGATCCATCCACATTAGATAATATAATCTCCAAAAACAGACGTAACCTTCATAAGATCTGGATACGAAACAGTTTTAATGAGCCGTTTCACTTTTTCAATAATACTGCTGCACAGCATTCACTCAGTCTTTGAACCCTCCCAAGGTTTGGTGACTCCACTGCATTCAACCAGAGGGGGAGATTTTGGTAAAAGGGTGCCCTCTGTTGAATAAAATGGGACATTTGGAAACACGGCTATCAAACTTAGATGCGCTCCAACACCAAAAGGTATCAATGTCTACTTTGGGTGCGAGTCATGCAAGGAGCGATACAGTTCATTAGGTGAAAGAAACAGCACTCACTAGCTTCTTCTCAAAAAACGTATTTATTGCACCAACGCATTTCGGCATCAAGCCGTCTTCAGTGTCTGTTGTATTCGGGGAATGGTGCAATAAATACATTTTTTGAGAAGAAGCTAGTGAGTGCGGTTTCTTTCACCTAATACATTTGTAAACACTTAATCACCATAGCAGGCTGCTTAAACAACAATCTGGCAAGAGGAGTTGTTCCATATCAAAGTTTATTGCTGACATGCATATAGAGATCTGATGAAGTACAAAAATATCTAAATAATTTGTCTTTTATACAAATTTGTTTTCATCTCTGTACAATTACTCAGTTTGTCTTTTAGAGATACTCAACCAACCAAGCAGCTTACAACACCGAACTTGCAGAGTTTAGACCAATTTCCACCACATATCCACAGATGACAAGATCTACTTCCAGTTTTAGCATTACGCAAATTCAAATTAGATACTAGGTTGTACCACATGAAAAACAAAAAATATCTTCTCACAGTATGATTTTTGTGGACTCTCATAATGCCTTTATCTATTTGACCCATAATTAACTTGAAGACAATTACCATTTTTAAAGATTTCTGACCTCATTCCATTGTCATGGTTGTGTGGTGAATCTTCCAAAAACCCATCATGCAAAATGCACATCTTCTACATGTAGCTCCACAAACATATTTTTTTTACACTTATCATGCATCAAATCGGTTCTGAAGTCATCCCATTGACAACCACATGAAAACCAGCTACAAGCACAGAGCACAGATTTTCAGCTCATCTTGGACAGTGATTGTTGTGGCAGACACGTCTTTCTACGCAGCTACAAGAACAGGCAACACACTTAGAACACCACTGATGTTAGTTTTTTTTTTTTTACCCAGGAAACCTACAGACTGTGACTATGTGAGAGGCGGTTGTGATGGTTCATTCGCGCTCTTTCCAAAGCGCTAAGGAAGTGTGGTAAGTTACCAGCTAATCCAGCTAGGGGCCGCGAAAGCTTTTTCGAATGGTTTCACTGACACTATTTAGCACGCGACAACACGCGACTTTTTTCACATCAAAAGAATTCACATTGATGTGGGAGACAAAACAAATGCTTTCTTTCTCCTCATTTCCCTACGGTGGTGACAAGGCTAAGAATGAAATCGATCCTTTGCAAGTGGACAAAAAAAAGAATGCAATAATGTTGGCATTGTTCTGCAGGGTGGCAGCACACTGGAGTCACACAGTTGTTGAAGCTCTTCACACACATCAAAGCCAATGAGATGGAGACACATTGGCCTGAGGTGTGTAGTGCTGTGTGGATCTTGCACTGTCAACATATTTAAAAATCATGGCTATAAATCAAATCTACATGTGCGATTTTTCTTTTTTTTTTTCTTTTTTCCTCTTTAAACTTACTTAAAAATAGAGCTATGCACAGTCAGTCTTGTTATTAGTGTAGCTTAATCAGGAACATGTGGCAACAATTATTTAAGATCTCCCCCATCACCCCCATCCCACTCCATAAAAACAAAAACAACAAAAAAAAAAACCTTCACTGAAGATAGCTAAAAACTGATACAGAAAGATCACAGCAATGGTTTACATAATAATTAATAATAATAATAATAAAAAAAACAACAAGCTAACAAATCTCGACATGAGAAACATTGCATTGCCTTAAGAAGGGCCAGAGAAGGGGGGAAATGATAACTACATCATACATGGTGGAATAAATAAAGCAGGATATTGAACAGAAGGGTGAAAATCAAAACGAAACAAAGCACACAATTAGAGCTTGTACAATTAGGCTGTTAGTGGACAGATTAAGAAATAAAAAAAACACAAATGGAAAAAAATAATAATTCGGCACAAAAATCTTAGCTACAGTACTGCAGGATAACACTCAAGCCCAGTGGCACCAGCTCCAGGAGGTTGACAACCATTCAGACACACACCTTCAACTTATGTGTGTGAAGGTGCACTGTACTGCAGAGACTTCAGCAAGGAAAGCAACTCTTGGCCTGGCTATGTATAAACCCATCAGTCTCAGGTTCCACCACCCTAGAGCACTTGAGTAAGACTGGCGGAGGGGACAGCTTGTTGAGAAGCCCCTGCCCCCTGCTTTTTTTACCGCGATACATGGGCTACTCCAGAAATCAGCATCCACAAGAAATGGTCTCTGATATTCTTCTGGACAGGGGTCTGGAAGTTGACGGCAAGATGGCAAAATACGTGGCTGAGATGTGAGAAGCTTACGGAGAGTCAATAGACTGGCCACAGACAGCACTGAAGCTAATGGCATCCAATGAGTGCCAGCTTTGCCCTCCCTGTAAGCCATTTGAAGTCTAAAAAGCAAAGTTTAACAGTGGTTATGCGTTATAATTTTTATTTGTCCTTCTGTTTTATTTGTCCTTATTCTACCAGATGAGGGCCAGCTGAGATATGTTTACATTTGGGAACTAGAACACCTCAACAGTTATTGTTTGTTTTTCCTGTCAATTTTACGCACACGTTCTACTAATCTCGTCACATATTGAATGACATGACACTGGAAGGCCTGTAAAACACTGCAAACCATCACATCCGAGTCCAACCCTCCCAAAGAGAGGCAGATTTGCAACTTGAGACACTGCACCACCAGTTGCCTTGTGATTCTCATGGTGTTTGAGAATGGGTTGGAAGAGGACAATCCTGCCGAATAATATCAGATTGACAGACTTAAGCACCATGGTGGTCTTTAGCCATGCCCAAATATTGTGTGTGTGTGTGTGTGTGTGTGTGTGTGTGGGGGCGGGGGCCGGGGGGGGGGGGGGATTACATACTGCTACTTTATCATTGGATAGAGGGGAGGAGAGCTTATTCGGAAGGCTGTCATTTCTTTTTGACAACAATTTTGCACCAATAAAAACAGTAATGATTATAATGCTCTTTTCCTGTGCTTGAGCCAACTCCACACAGCTGTGACTCAATGAGCAGTAAATACTTGACAATACGAGAGGAAAAAAAAAAAAAAAAAAAAACACACAAAACAAATTAAAAATTCATAATTAAAAAAAGGGGACAAAAAAGATGCTAGAGGTAGTTTCACCGTCATAGATACGGGTCGGAACAGTCCAAGTGTGTGCAGATGAAGAGAGGACCGGAGCTGGCCGTCACGGATATATAGTCCGGACTGGCCCAACACAGGCCAACTGGTTTTGGTTAAAAGTATTAAGAGAGAGAGAGAGACAGAAGGAGAGGGAGAGAGAGAGAAAGAAAGAAAGAAAGAAAGAGAATAAGAGAGAGAGACCAATAGAGTGTCTGTGTGTGTATATATGTGTGTGGAGTCTAGAGAGAAGGTGTATCACGTCCATGGTCAAGTGAATTCAGGGTCCGAGGCAATATTGTGGAAAAGTGCTGGGGGAGGGGGTATGGGGGAAGGGGCAAGACAGAAGAGATGAAGGGTGGAAGGACAGGTGGGTTGCTACATGATTCCATTTCTGTATTGCTGAAAGAGTTCACATATCAAGAGTGGGTGGGGTGGGGTTGAGTGGGGTCAGCATTCACCTGTGTGTTTGAAACCTGTGATGGAGGACAGTCCACAGTCGTCGCCGTCAGGACCTGTTTCCACAGTAAGAGGTATGGACAGAAGGGGGGGCGGCTGAGGGATGTGTGTGTGGGGAAACGTGGCCGATGTGAGGAAGGATCTGTCCAAAAGTCTGTTCCTTCCTCTCGATACTCTCCCGCTGGCGTTATGCGTCACACCTGATTGTCTTCCCCCTCTCCGCACCACCCCCTGCCCCCAATCCTTGCCCTCGGGGCAAAGGCTGCTTAAGAAAGCCACCAGCATGTAGTTCTGTGAAAGTCCCCTGGTGGCCAATCCAGACACCCCAGCACCCCCACCCCAATCCACCCCACCAAACCCCAGCCCGCCTCAGTCTTCCCTGGAGAGCCAACCAGGGAACCAGACCAGACCGAGAGAGGAGTGGAGTGGCATGGGTGGAGGGCAAGAGTGGCACAGTGAGTGTGTGCATGTGTGTGTGCGTGCGTGAGTGTATGAGCCAGTGTATGTGTGTGTGTGTGTGTGCGCGTGTGGGGGAGCTACTTGCGCAGGTAGCGCTGGGCCAGCAGAGCAGCGTCCAGGGGGCTAACGGGCTGGGCGTCCTGGCCCAGGCGACGCACGGGCGGCACGCTGCCAAACTGCCGCTGTCCCAGGAAGCTCTTGGCCTCGTGGATAGTGTTCTTCTCCTCGGCCAGCAACATCTGCTGCCGCATGTAGTTCTCAAACTCGTACTGCGAGGACTCCTCCGTCACCTTGGCCTGGAGGGTGGGGGTGGGGTTTGGGGGTAGGAGAGTGAAAGTCAGTGTGAAATCAGAGCAGTTTTCCTATGGCAGTTGTAACAGGAAGAAGCATAAACTGCCCAAAGACCTTGCTTTTGTACCTCCACTAGTTAACCATAAGGGGGCGCTCACAACTAACCCATGATCATTAAGGCTTAGAACAGGCTTTACATAGCAGTCGTTCGTCATCCAGGGAGTGCGAGCAAACAAGATAAGGTAAAGCTACAATGAACAACTACTTTCCAAAAGAAATCAGTAGGAAACCGGCACATCTTTTTAAGATACATTTTTTAGACATTTCTGGTTGTAACCAGGGTTTCTCTGCAATTGAAAATCTTATGCAAGAACCTGCACCCAGCTGAAGGCACACCACACAGACTGAGCCACACTGCACCACTGCTCCCTCACCTCTTGCAGATGCTCCGGGTGGCTCACTTGGTCGTCTATATCTGGCACAACCTGCAGAGGACCACTCAGCGCTGACACAGATTGCCTGGGGGAGGTGGGGGAAAAAAAAAAAAATATTATATATATTAATTTTGCATACATCTCGCCCTAAGCACACATCATTCTGTACATACATAAATACATGCATGCATGCAAACAAACAGCTACTGTATGCCTGATAAATGGGTAGATCCTAAAATATTTCTTTTTAAAATGAGGCTTGATAACCCGTTAGTCTTAAGTCTGGTGACCTACTGGAAGTGTGTACAACAAAGTGATCAACAAATACAACCCACTGTGCAAGGGAAAATATATCCATCCTCTCTTTTCAACCTCCTCCCCAACTGATTGCAACATGGAAAAAACAGAGACACACTTGCACACACGTGCGCGCACACACATGGAGATAGCGAGACAGGAATAGACGATTATGTAAATACGTGGCATGGAGCTGCGCCGAGAGCCGATCTGACATCTGCTCTGCTGCAACCCAACACCTGGCACTCTCCTCAGCCACGGCAAGGCAGCCGCGGAGAATCTGTCCCCTTGGCTGCCGCTGAACAGGAGGTTCCAGTTATTCGCTGCAGTGCAGAGCAGAGCAGAGCCCAGCCCAGACAAACCCAGCCGGGCCCAGCCGAGCAGAACCTGGGCCAGGGCTAGTGCACCATATGCTCACAAAGGCACAGACCACTGACTCATCTGATGAGGCTGGAGGCGACGTGTTTGCGCAAGGTAACACACAGTACAGCACGTTGACGTAACACACTTCCTTTAGGCATTATACAGACCCCTGAATAGGTATGCAGACCTGGATTGTACACATTATGGTGTGTAATAATTCAAAATGCATGCTTACGTATGCACACTTATCCCAGACCTGATGTCCCAAGGGTTGTGTTTATGTTTTTTTTCCCAGTCAAAGACTGAATAAGACACTACCATATCTTAAATCAAAATGGTACGAGTTCTAGTGCCCAGATGCTTAGGAAAGCAAACACGATGGCATTTCTCCCATTGCATCAGCATCCTCCATGATGCATAGTGCAGTGCAGTGCATGGTTGCTGGACGCTACACAATGCATCTTAGATGGCGTGGCACTGCGCTGCTGCGCATGGGGGCAGGTGCACTCCCGTGGGTATAAGTGCTGCATTATCGTTCCGTTCTGAGCAAACCCAGAAGAGCCCGGGCAGAGCCAAGGCTACCTGTGCGTGGCAGGACTCACCAGGAGGCGATGATGGTGCTCAGCGATTCCAGCACCTCGGAGGCGGTGAGCCTCTGCTGGGGGTCCAGCACCAGCAGTTTACGGATCAGACACACCGTACTCTCAGACACACGGCCGTCCCTGCAGGGAGAGAAAAGACGACGGGAGAGAAGGAAGAGAAACAAAGGAGAAAGTGAAAGAGAAAAATAGAGGGAGAATGAGGAGAAAATAAAAGGAGAGTGAGCGGAAAATCCATGAATGACACCTCCATTCACAACTCGCACACATTAGGCAAACAAGTACAACCCCAAAGACAACGAGAGAAAAATAAGGGGAACAAAAGCAAGACTAAGGGCTCAGGGGAATTTATGGTCTTGCTCAAGTCATCTGGTCACGAGTGACATTCTGTTTCTAACAAAAGGGCTATGAGCTGCTTGTGTGTCTGTGTGTGTGTTTGTGTGTTAACGCTTGTGCATGTGCGTGAAAAAAGGGAATGCAAAATTACTCTGGAATGGCATGTGCGTGCGTGCGTGCCTATACGTCTGGGCGAGAAACACTTACTCTGGAATGGTGTACTCCGCAGCCTTGATCTTGCGGAAAAGCTCCTGAGGTATGCTGTCGTAGAAGGGGAACTGGCCATAAAGCATGGTAAACAGCACAACGCCCAGGGCCCACATATCGCTGGGCTTCCCGCGGTACGGCCGGCCTGAAACACAACACACAAAAACACATTCAGGAGGTGAGTCAGCAGAAGTCCACAATAAGTGGACAAAAAATGGTGTTACATTTCTACTGAATGTCTGGTCATGTTCTGGTGAATTCTAAATTCTAAAGCCTGTCTGGGGAATTTTGCCCCTCTCCTCCTCTGGGTCCAAAAAGTTTTTTTTTTTTTTTTTTTTTTTAGCTTCCTTCAGAGTACGCCGAGCATGATGCCGTGTCCCACGCCGCATAACAAATGATGCGAACACCACAGGGCCCCAAACACCACACACTACTATTTACACCAAGGCATTTAGTCTATCTATATCTATAGTAAGCATTACAAAATTATTCTAGATAGACAGACACATAGCTGGAACAGCAGGCGCATTCATGATACACAAGGAGTGTGTGTGTGTGTGTGTGTGTGTGTGTGTGTGTGTCCATTGATAAGACCAGTGGCTGTTACAGTCCTGATACAACATGGGCTATGACATAAAGGTCATAAAAGCACTGACGACAGGGCAAACGGCAGCCATGCCTCACGTGTAGTTTGTTGCCCTGGCAAAAAGCGCTGACGTAACAGACAAAGCTGATCTGGGATCTGCCCCCGCCGCCTCTTTCACTTCTGATCCCCTTTCCCATTAGGGGCCCCATTAGGACAGCGTCTCTCGCTAATGTGATCTCTGCAGTCTCACGGCCGGAGCTTTGCAGACGGGGGATGAGACGAGATGAGATGTGGCGAGGCATGGTGCACTAAGGTGTGGCACGCGGGGTGTGTGTGTGTGTGTGTATGTATGTATGTGTGTGGGCGTGGGGGGGTAAAGGGCTAAAAGCCAGCGGATTGGCGTTACCTAAGCTGCGGGGGAGGTGTCGGCAGTGGGATTGCGACTGACTCAACCAGGTCAAGGTCCAGCAGGAGGGTGACCTGAAGCGCTAGCCAAGAGGGAAACACACACACACACACACACACACCACATGATGTTCTCTACTGCCAGCGGCTTGGGTGATTCATCAGAGCACAATCCCTCAAAACTCTCTCTCTGTTCCCAAGGCTAGGCAAGGCTAAACGCTAATGTGAGATCAATGCCACATTATTCCATGGCCTCGCAGGGGCGCTTGATGACAGAATCGCTCTCCCCCTTACACAACAAACATACACACACTTGCAAGTAAACACACACCCATCCCCCCCCCCCCACCCCCTCGCCCAATGATGAGCTTGAGAACAGACAGAACAATAATCCATTCAGTGGCAGGAGAGGAAGTGGTGAGCTGTAGGCAGTTTCCGCGCAGCCCAGTGGACAGCGCTCTCTCTGTGTGTGCGTGTATGTGTGTGTGAAATAAGCAAGCATTGGGGAGTTAATGCTGTTATCAGCGCATGCATATGTGTGCGTGTGTGTACGTGTGTGTGTGTGTGTGTGTGTGTGTGTGTGCGTGTGTGTGTGTGTGTGTGCGTGTGTGTGTGTGCGTGTGTGTGCGTGTGTGTGTGTGTGTGTGTGTGCGTGTGTGTACGTGTGTGTGTGTGTGTGTGCGCGTGTGTGCAAACACATTCTCCAGTGAGGCATTTCTGAGAAGCCAGGTGGATAATGACAGGGAGTAGTGATTGTATTTTTCTGTGCTTGAATGGTGGACCTTTGTTTGTGTGTTTGTGTGTGTGGGTCTGTGTGTGTAGGGCACACACACACACACACACACGACAGCAGCTAAGAGAAAGGGGTGGCTTTCCACTGCTAGTGTGTGTGTGTTTGCGCATGAGTCACTGGGATGACTCAGAGAGGCTGTGGCCCATTGTTCTGCCGTCACGTTCCCCCTCATCTCCGGCTGGAATCTCGTCTGTGTTTTTACGACGAGGTCGGCGAGGTGCAAACAGCCACCACCAAGCCCCGTCGCTCCCCCGCAAGAACCCTCCCCCCCCTCACCCCCCCCAACCCCTCCAAAAAACACCCGGTAGCCCACAAAACCCAACCCAAACACGGCCGGCATGGAACACAACAGCCGGGTGGAGCAGAGCTCCACTAAACCTCAAAACAAACACTTACATTTAAACAGAATATCATCAGGTTGTGTGTGTGTGTGTGTGTGTGTGTGTGTGTGT
>JAGFZM010000078.1:1014074-1080737 GCA_017657215.1 Limnothrissa miodon
TCCACTTCACACTTGCTGCAGTGAAACACTGTTAACAACCGTAAACGTGTGACAGTGCGAGTTTAGCTTTTCAAACTGGCAGCAGAAAGACGAGGCGACAAGAATTCTCTGTGCGCAACGTACCTGTGCAACACAATGCAAGCATCTGACTGGTCAACATGTCACAAAACACAAACACGGCTAAACCGGCTCACTGTTCAAGTGATGGCTGCACAGCGCTTTTGTGCTCCCAGTCGAGTCCACCCATGCACACGTCATTGTATTTTTGCATTGCATACTCATGCTAGAATTACTCTGCACAGGCCCCTCGCAAAAATCATGCATGCATTTGTGTATATTTCACAAGTTTGTGGTTATGTGCTCAAGCATGCGATTAAGGACCCTGTGGGGCTCGCAGGCTAACTGCTGCGTCCGCTAACAACCCGATACAAGGCAAACAGACAACCCCCCAGAGGCAAGGCTGGAGAGCACACGGCTCAACCAGTACGACAGTGACAAAACTCAAAACAACTTCAGACCTCAAAACTTGACTGGAGCGCAGTAAGTGGAAAAAACGTTTCCGTGTTTGGCACCTCCTGCATTAATTATGGGAGGTTATGGAAGAAAAGTCAAGTATAGGACAAAATAAATGCAATTATTCGGGTAAGCTCATTCAGACATTGGAAAGGGCCAATGATAAAGCTCCCTCAGACATTGGTAGGGGCATCTATGGTGCCATGGGAGACTGTTTTACGGATAAGGAGCAAGCGTTGGGTCGTCTGCTCTCACTGACCCGAGGTTCTCCACATCAAACCACAACCCAATGTGCTATTTGAGCAAGCCAGTTTACACACACACACATTTTTTTTTCCGGTGAGGGGGCCCCCATTTCGTCTCGAGTTGTTTGGCTGCCTTTCTGGCATGAGTCCCGCTGGGCTGGAGGTGCAGGGGAGAGCGTTTACAGAGGGCCTCACTCCACCGCCCAGCCAGCAATCACAGGGGCTTCTTACCTCTTGTTCAACACCATGTTGCCCAGCTTCAGGTCTCGATGCACGATGTTCTTCTGCGGACAGAGACGAGAAAAGAGAAGAGAGTCACATTTTACTATGGTGGTATGCTGGTTATGCGAGTCTAGTTTAGGCCAGAGCAGCAGACCAAACATGTCACGATGGATTTGACTGGTCGTAACTGGCAAATCATGAAGGGTTTAGTTTTAGACAATGGACTTACAAAAAGGAGAAGATGTCTTGTGTGATTGAGCAATAGTGTGACTGAGCAGAAATGAAAGTGAATCTCAACACACACACACTAAATTAAGCATCTATATTACTGGATTCATGAAGACAGATGTGTCGTTTACATAGTGTGCTGGTCTAAAGTGGCAGACTTCAACTACAGGGTACACCATTGAGGAAGAACCCTGCAACTAGAAATCCACACATTTCAGGGGTATGGTCACCACCCTAGTCTGTCTGTGTGTTAAGGCACGTGGCAAGCCAAATGCTGCCTATGTAATAAGAGGTGACGAGCAAGACAGACACACTCAACGTGTGGCGCTGACCTTGTGCAGGGCCTCCACCACGCGCACCACGTCGTAGAAGATGACAATGGCCTCGCGCTCGCTCAGGCGCTTCTCCTTGATGACGTAGTGCTGCAGGTTGATGAGCTCGGCCGTCTTGTCGCTGAAGTCATGCGCGCACAGGCAGTCGAGCACCAGGCAGATCCGTTTCTTCATGCGCCGCACCCGGCTGGCCTCGCCACTCTGCTCAATCATCTCGTACGCCCGGTCCTGCATTCAGAAGGCGAGAGCGTTAGCCCATCACATTACAAAGCCCATGATACAAAGGTAAGGGTGACGTGCTCGCTCATTGGTGGAAAAGAAAAGGTGGTGGGGGTGGGGGGGGAGCGAGAGAGAGGGAAAAGGATAGTGTGAGAGAACAAAGTGAAATGGTGTGAGAGGGAGCTGAGGAAAAGCCAATAAAAGCAAGTGAACAGGAGAAACAATGGGAGAGAAAAGGAGGCAGGGAGATGGAAAGTGTGAACCTGAGAATCAAAAAGAGATAATGGTGGCAGATTAATAGCACTAATTAGTGTCAGGGAGGCTAGAATAAAAGCACGGAAACGAGGGGGGGGGGATTAAAATCTTTTCAAACGTCACACACAAAAAAAAATTGAAGTAAGCGCAGATTAGTTTCACACCAGCTCAGCCCCGCTGGACCCGTGATAACATCGTTGCCTTTGTTTGGAACTTTAGCCAGCCCAAATTGCAGCTCCAAGAATAGAAATGCACAACACTGATGATTACCTCCACCCCCCACCTCTGTATTCAGACTGATATCTAGACATCTGCATGACAAAGGCACTGCAATTGGCCTATTTGTGTGTGTGTGTGTGTGTGTGTGGGGGGGGGGGGGTGCCATTATCATTTCAATCAGAAAGGGAGGCTGGACATGAATGGTAAGAGCTACTCTTCTGCAGTCATTTGAGAAAGTGTGTGTGTGCGTGTGTGTTTGTACACAACAGCTGGGCCTTGATCTCCTAGCCGAGAATAGAGTGTGCATGTGTGTGCGCGCGTGCACGCGTGTGTGTGGTTGAGGTGTTCGGGGAAAGACTGGACGAGAGTATCCTGGGAGCACTGGGCTATAATTAACCTCCCAGCTAAGAGTGCCCACAATAAACCCAATCGATAGGGCGTCTGGGAGGCAGGCCACCTCAGTGCAACTCTGGGGCCAAGTGGAGATCAGAGTGAGGGAGAAAGAGGGAGAGGGAGAAAGAGAGGGGGAAGGAAACTAGAAAGAAAGAAAAGGCAGGGGCACATGAAGGTGCATAGCAATAGAACAAAGTCAATCCTTTCTTAGTGTGTGTGAGTGTGTTTGAAGGCACTCCATCTGCGGTTTGCCAAGCAGAGACTTTCAGTCCTGGACTGTTCATGGAAGAACAGCCCAACACTGGTGTGTGTTCCTTAAAAATACTGTACATTTTGGTGCTGGTTCTTTTTTTTAGCTTAAAGCGGAGTTTGAAATGCGAGTGCCCTACATGTTTTACACAGGGCCTGGGTGGCAAATGAAGCAAGCACACCATTCAAGGGATTTGTGTGGGATTATGTGTGCGTGTATCAGTCCTTCACAATGAGGACTAATTCAATATTGTGTGTAAGCATGAGTCACTGAAGCTGACCTTTAACAGGTCATGATGGTGCATCACTCTGTCCTGGTGGTTCAGCAGTGTGAGTAGTCTGTGTGTGTGTGTGTGTGTGTGTGTGTGTGTGTACGTACACTTTGTCAGTGTTTCACAATGAGGAGTAAATCAATGGAGTGCAGACTCATGAGCAAAAAAAAAAACTGACCTGAAAGAGGCCATGATGGTGCACCACTCCGTCCTGATTGTTCAACAGCGAGAGCAGTGAGAACTCTGTGTGCAGCAGCATCTTGCCCTGCCTCTCCTCCTGCGTCTCGCCCGCTCCGTCCACGCGCTCCTCCAGGGTCAGGATCTGCAGCGCAGGGCAAAGGCCATAGTCAGGATCCACGACACATGTTTGGACAATAGATTATACTGAAGTAACACTATGTGGCTATACACTACTACACTAGTTGAAGTATTTTTTTTTATTAAACTATTTGTGTTATCATAGCCTCTCAAAATCTCCAGGGGATACGCACAAATTTTGTTCCCAACATGCACTTTGTAGTATTGGACAAATTGAAATAAAATAAATAAATAAAGCTTTCAAGCATGATACTACTGGCTTAATTGCCATTTAACATCGTCTGACCATGGCAATAAGGCTCTGGAAAACTTTGGAAATTTTGTGTGGCATTTAGGCAAGTAGTGCACTCATTTCACACCAAACTGTTACACAAAATCCCTTATGCGTTCATACAGCACAGGTCATGTTAAGGTTGGCTTCAGTTCACGGCATTATACCACCAATCACTACATCACGAGTGCATAAACTCCCCTGAGGGAAACACACAGTCAAGCCAAAAATAAGAGAGCTGCCAAAACACCCCCATAAAGGAACGACCCACTTCCCCTTTGTGCACACACTGCCAGGAACACAGAGGGCACCGTGCGGTGTGGTGCCGTCTGGGGCACACGGGGGGAGGGGGTGAGGGTCTTGTCTGCACAGCCGAGGGGCATGGGGAAGGTCAGGAGTTCAGCGGGGAGGCACTGACTGGCCTCTCAGCTGCCAAGCTCAGATCCTCAGTTAGGTGGCAAGCCCGTGCTAAAACCATTATTTAACAATGCCCTGCGAAATGGGACGGGGCGCCTGTGCGAAAACCTCTCTTTAACAGCGGCCCATAAAAGCGGGTGCCGTGTCTGACGCATGGGGGAAGCATGGTAGGAGCTGAAGGGGCCGTCCAGCATGAAAGACGTTTGCACAGGCGGGAGGTTAAAGGTTCAGGCCGGTGGCAAAGACAGCCTGCGCTTTTGTTCAGGAGATGATGTCTTGCCCAAACACACACACACAAATGAGCCAAGCAAAGCAATACCAGCATGCACACACACAGTAAGCACTTACTTTAAGCTGATAGAAGTCATCTGTTCCATCCTTTCTAGCCAAACACTGGACTATGCTGGGTACTGGTGAGTTCCCGAGTCGTGGTCCTAGTATAAAACAAAGAGTGAAAGAAAGAACAAAAGAAAAGACAGGGAGAATAAATCATTCTCACTAAGCATTCTTAAAAACACAGAAGTGGAAGACCGGGGCATCTGAACTAGAGGCAGATGGGTTCTTTTCAACCAATAAAGAGAGGAATTAGAACCTTTTTGGTCTGTGTAAGGCCTCTCATTTCAAGTTTCTGTAACAGGTGTCTAAGCAGTGTCCAGGAAAGAGAAATTTTTCATTTCCCTTAAATAATCTGTGGCTCAGAGCTGTGCAGCCCTCTAACCGGGGACATGCCCATGCTCTTGGGCAATGGGTTAGGGTTACAAATGTGCACCAAGCCCACTCAAACTACATCCTGTATGACTACAAGTCAAAACTCCTTGCTCGTATGTAGAGACCTCAGACACATGGTCATTCAGAGGGTAAATAGAATGTGGCCAACATAAAAAAAACTGCCTTAGTCTATCCATATATATAGATTAACAGCATCATCAGGCCAGCCAATCAGGATAATTCAGGTCTTGTGTCTTGTAACACCATTTGCTCATGTGAACAATTTAAGCCACTATAAGCCAGGTTTGCATTTCTTTCCAGTTGGTATTAATCTTGGCACCTTGGACAAAAAACATCTGCTAAATGAGTATTATGAGAATTGAGAATGACATTTAGATGGGAAAGGTTTCACTTTGAGAGTACATCAAGAACAGGAACATCCATCTACAACATCTCTTACATCTCTAAGTACTAGCAGATATGGACATTTCAATGACTGGTCACAGCCACTTAGGTAGCAGCCCCCATAGGTCTCTGGGAAGCCAAAGGCCTGTCAGCCTGAAGCGCAAGCTGGGAGACAATGCTTGCGTAAGCTTCCCATCAGCTTAAGTAAATAGGGGACAATCAACAGAGTAGTTGGTGCTACTAGAGTAAACAGATGTTCCAGTTCACTAGGGGTCTGAGAGGCAGAACAGCTGTCTGAGCAAAAGGGTAGGTAATGAGGCATAATCCTCTGCAATGCTGTCCCACCCACCCATCAGCACAGCTTATCAAAACAATGGCTGTTGACACAGCAGCCTGGCAAAAAGTCGCACCTCTACTTGCTTTGGAAGGATGGGTCAATCTGGACAATTTAACCTTAAAGGTGTTTAGGAGAATTTTGAGAGCAGGGGTATCTTGGTTACCCTAGCTGAATTAACCAAGCATTTATCAGTATAACCAAGATATCCCGGGTTAATCCCTTATCCTAGTTTTGTGCAATAGGCCCCCGGTCTTCAGCAGAAGAAGGGAAGGGAGGGGGACCATTACTGTCCTTGCTCCGGTTTTTGCAGCAGACAAACAAAGTTACGGAGATCAGGAAGAGATTCCTCACATTCTTTTCTCAGTCACACAGAAGCCCCCCTTCTTTCATCCTCCAGCCCCCATCTCTTTCCTGTACACCCTGACTGAGACATTAGAAGAGCTCTTCCTTGCGCAAGATTCTCCTCACCACCCCTCACATACACACACACACACCCTATAAGGAGAACGAGAAAGTAAAAAACAAACGGGAAAGAAATGGCCACTTTGCTTACCCAGGACGAACGGTCCGGCTCTCTTGGCGTTGCTGCCGGCTATGCCTGTGCACAGTAGCTTGCTGGCCCGACCTGACGATTCTCCTGCCCCTCTCTCTGACGCACGGCGCTTGGACATTGTGGATCTGCAACAGAAACGCCACCAAAAGATAATTATAGATTAAAAAAAAAAAAAAACCAGCAGAAAGAACAATGAAGAAATTATATACAGTCAGACATCAGTCCACATGTGTTTGTCCATAAGCTACATTACCACCACCCGTGGTTGGGTCAATCCAGACTCACAAATGCACTCAGTGATAGAAAGCGGCACCACTGAACCCTGGACTGTCCCCAACAGACTCTGCACTGTCGGAGAACAGCAACCTTCAGTGTGTGTGTGTGTGTGTGTGTGTGTGTGTGTATGCTGCTGGCTGAGGGTGAGCAGGAGCAGGCTGAGTAACCCTGTCCACTTCACACAGCCCCACGGGCACCACTGGCAACAGCAGGCTGACTCATACACAAGAGATGATAGAGATAGGGGGAGGGAAAGAACAGCGTGTGTGCGCGTGCGTACGTGGTTGTGTGCAAGGGGTGGGGGTTGTGGGAGGTGCTCACCGAGTGGGCCCTCCCTCACCTACGAGAGCAAAACATATGCACGCACGCACGCACACACACACACACACCACCCCCTTGATTAGCCAACAGTGGGCCGTTACAGAGGTCAGTCAGCAGAGGATGAGGCATGTCGGTGGTGTCGCTACAATTGAGAAATCTTAGCACAACACGCACAGCTTATGCAGACACACACACACAGTAGTCTGTATGCTGTAGAGACACACACACACACACACACACGCCTTTATGCCGTACACATGTACACAGCTAGCTAGGACACACATGAAAAACAGCAACCATCATAGAAAAGAAGGGTGAAATTAAACACAGATGGCACCAAGGCATAGAAAGTAGGGTCACATCCACCAAAATAGCCGTGGTGGCAAGAATTGGGTGGGGGGCAGGTCTATTAGCCTTTCAGCTCATTCACATTTGATTTTTTTCCCCTGTGCAATCCTTGTGTTGCTAATCTGTTCTGCCTTATCTACAGAGAAATCAACATTTAATCTGGGTGAAGTATGACTGTCACTTCCTCTCTGTTTCTCATAAGCGGATGTTTGCGGTTCTTATTTTCTCCTTCTCTTCTGTTTTTTTCCCTCTTTTTCTTTTGGACGGAAGAACAACGCGAATGACATCAACTTTCATTTCACTACCGGTCAGCCGAGTCTAAACATGTGCCTTTGGTGAAAGAGCCAAGAGAGGAGGAAAAAAAAAAAGAGAGGGGAGGGCAAGAGAGGAGTTTTTTTTTTTTTTTTTTTTTTTTAACTGGTGCCTTCCTCTAATGTGATGAAACTCACTCGGCTTCCCGTGACGAGATGGCGAGAAGGCTGCCTGCCGCTAGCAATGTATGACTCTCAAGCATGGCCTGGGATGCTCTCTGGCTTCGACTGGTACGGGACAAGAATATGAAATACTAGTGTATGACATTTAAACACAGAAAACATGCAAAACCATTCTTCAAATGCCTACATATGAAGGGGACAGAAAATAGAACTGATTAAAATATTTATCAACCCTTGGCAAAGCAACTTGGCAATCCACCGGTTCAAGTCTGCAAGCGGAAGGATGTGAGCAGGAGGCAGAGACAGACACTTGCTTCTGAGGTTTAGGCCTTCTCTCTCACAGCAAGGACATTGGCAGAATTATTTTTCTTAGAGCGCTTGACTAAGCGTCAGGTATTTTGTCATCACTTTCAGTTTGCCTCCTACACAAAACCAAATTGACACTTGGCACACAACTACCCACACTCTCTTGCACAGACACTAGGGTAAGCTAGGGACATTGATTGGCAATCCCTCAGAGTGTGTGTGTGTGTGAGTGAGAGTGTGTGAGAGAGAGAGGCAGAGAGGGAGACAGACATCAGGTCGGGCAACAGTTTGCAACCATTAGGCATGAATCATCCTCAAATCATCCTCATTGAGAATGACTGTTCAGTGTCCAGACAGACGACAGCGTGACAGACTGTGACTGGGTATTGTGATTGTCACAGAACGGACACACCACATACTGCACGGCGCAGTCTCCACACTGATCTGCTTTTCCTGGGTGTTTCAGAGGTTTGGTGGCTTTGATGGGCAGTCTGTCTGCAGGCAGCCATGTCAGAATGCCAGTGATGAGTGAACAGCCCATCTCTACAACAAAGCAGGTCTTCATTCATAAATATTGCACTGCCTTGGGGACTGGGGGAGGGTGGTCTTGGTTCCTATTTCAAGGTCATGTGCTTAGAAAGCATCCTGTTGTCTAATGACCTCAACCTGTGTTGCAAAGTAGTTATTGTGAAAACTGCTTTAATCACTCCAGTACACTGCCCAACCCTTTTAAATGCATCCTGCATCACCACAAGGACCATCAATGGGGAGACAGAGATGGCAGACACAGACCTTGTCAGATTCATAATATCTAAGACAAGAGTAAAGCACACTTCTTTCTGCCTCGCCAACACGCAGCTCTGAAAATAGCTCAGTCCACTGAGCCGGGAGACACCATAGGCGGCATGAGATCCACCCACTATCTGGTTTAGCAGCAATCGCCAACACGAGTTTGCACTACCTCAACGAAGAATCCAAACCACGCGTCTGAAAGCTGACTGGATTCACTTACCGAACTGAAAAGACAATGTTCCCGTAGGAAGAACCAAGAGAAAGACACAGGCGGCGACGATCAAACACCGCCTACGTGTAAACACGAGCACGTGGACTAGACAATGGTAGAGCAAAGTTTCGCCAATAAAACCTACCAGTCTTGTCTCTATGCAGTTATATTAATGCTACTACTGATGTGTCTTATAAGTAACTGAAGGGTTTAACCTAGTTTAAATCATGTAAGAATTTGGTGTCAACTTAAGGGATCTAGCGTTACATAGGCCATAGGGCAGAGACCGTGGAGACAAAAGACAATGCAGGTAACGTGAAGGCATAGAGAGAGACAACTGATGTATCCCAGTGGTTACAAGATCAAAAATTAAATTAACTTCCAGATTTGAATTTGACAGAGTTATTTAACGCTAAAGTTCATTGTTACTCATCTTACAAAGCTACGCAAAACCGCAAACTTGGTTGTCAACCCGTTGCCCACCATCGATGGAATAACGTTAGATCTAAACCTCATTGGAACATGCAATGCGCATCACCGATTACCATTAAAGGGACAATGAATGTGCCGTTCAGATGACGACTCGATAGGTGAAGTTAAAAAAATAAACGTCAAGCGCCAACTTTTATCAAACAAAGGCGACTACTACTTTTATCAAACTAAATTTCAGAGAAGGCGGCAAACATTCATGGCGACATCATTAATGTTAACGTCAGCTAGCCTAAATAACTAACTAGATATTAATACATGAAGTCGTAAAGTTGCACAATTCACTGGCATTTTAACAACTCACCAGCTGTAAGTTACAATTTATTTCACAGACTCGACGGTGATGCAGTTAACGTTAAGAATAACCTGACGTTAAGCATCCAGCTCTTCGACAATTGTTAATGTCTCGTAATTCGAAAAACTCAAACATTTAACATAGCTTACATATAAGGCTTAACTCAATGTGACAAAGTTACAATGCAGAATCAGTTAGTTCAAGACAAGGCCCTAGACGTGTCTTCACAACACAAGGCAAGATTAGCCTGCAAGTTAGCCATCGCTATGGGTACCAAATGTTACAACGCTAACTCGCTAACTCGAATGTTGCACACACAACCACAAGACCGCAACACACAACACGAGCGCATGAAGACACTAGTATTCTTCATACGAAACGTGCTAATGCGTGTCTGCTAAATTATTATGTGGACGATAACTTCGAGATTAGTAACGTTAGTTATATGGACCACTGAACTGGTTAGCCCTTGCTAACTGTAGCAGCACTGGTAAAGGCAACTCAGACAGTGTATTGAACAATATCACTTGTTTACTGGACGGGTGGCAAAGAAAAGCCTCAACACCAAGGCTGAAAATCTCTTAAAATCAATAATTTCAAGACCCATACATTTGTGTATTTGCATGAAGCATTTTGGACTTTCAACAAAGTATAATAGCTGACTGGCTACTCATATACTGAGGTCGCCTCCAAGCTCGGTTCAGATGAGTCGACTGAAGGGCTCTTTAACAACTTACCTCGAGCTAAAACCGCCCAGAAAATCGTCTGTCCTTCACAATCGGAACATTTCTACACGCACAAACTCTTCAGATTCAATATAAACGGATATTTTCAAAACAGCAGACTGGGTGCTCCGCACATTTGAAGTTATTTTACTACGGAGTAGTGCAGCCAGGAAAAGCCTTCTTTCGACGGCTCTGATCACATCTTTCCATAGCAGCACCACCTGACAACGGAAATGACGCACATTGAATGAATGACAGGATTGCGCAGCCAATGAAACAACCATCGCACTCAATTAACATTACCATTCAGCAATTTATCATAGCTCTCTTACCAAGAAAACGAAAACACCATGAAGTGAGTTGTATTATTGTTGTAATGCTGAATGATATGAGGGCGTGGTATTTGCTTACAACAGGATTTTGAATAACATTCAGTTTTAGGGTTTAATCAGGTTAGTTCTGGTAGCATCAGGTTTCTTTGAACGTACTGGTAACCTTTCAATTAAATTAATATTTTATTATTTTGCGAATGAAAATATCAGGGATAATTTTATAAATAATTTTATCATTGATCACTCCACTACTGTCACCTTGGCTACTCTATGCTGCTTTTTAATTCTTGAATGAATGTGTTCTTGTCTGACATTTTGTGAAGAGGTTCACACAGTTCACAGTAGTGTGATCCATATTTAGCCAACCTTTGCATAGGCTAATCAATAACAAATCCACCCACTGCTTTAAAGTCTCAGACTAGTGGGAAGGTGCAGGGTGGTTAATCAAACTGAGAAAGTGGCCGTTTAAAGGCCAGCACCTGAGTTTGGAGCTGTGTAGCATTCCTGCTCTGACTCAGCCCAGCACTTGCCCTCAGCCACATGAAACATTTATGGCAGCCTGTGGCTTATCAGCCTGCCCACTCCTTTAGAAGGTGTGGAAACTCTGATTCACTCAGTGTGCCCACGGCTATGGAGAGAGTATTTAAAAAGAATTGTGTGTGTGTGTGTTTATGAGAGAGAGAGAGAGAAAGAGAGGTGCATAAAAGTTCATCTTCTAGTGGGCGTCTTTTTTTGAGTTAATAATTAGTTTTAAATGCAACAAATGCTGAGAAGTTAACAATGAGATAAGATTTTAACGTCAATCCACAATGATTTCTTTTGTGTATAGCTGATTCAACAGAACACACCTTGTTTATATTTGTTTATATTTTTTTTAGGCAAACCCCTAGTGCAAAACTGTCAAATTATCAATTATATCAGAATAACTAGCTGCCAGAGGATCTCTTCTAATATATACTAGTTTATCTAACTGCCAGCCTAAATGCTATTTGTTATAAAAAAAATAGTTTTAAAAAAATAAACAAATAAGTTATCAGTCATTCACCATCCAACAAAACCACAGAAGTGTGGTTATATATTTGTTGTGCAAGAACTTTATTGCTTTTGTATTCTTTACCAGCACCTAAAACAAGCTCAAACTGCAGTCTGACAGCTATTTTGTTGTACATTTCTGGGTGTCCTGCTGTCATGCCAGGGAGATAGTGGCTGTTGTGGCCCCACTCACTCAGAAAGGTGTTTCAGCATATTTTGACTGGTATTTCGGTACTTTTAGATGTGTGTGTGTGTGTGTGTGTGTGTGTGTGTTTGTGTATGTCTCTGTATATGAGTGTGCGTAATTGTAAGAGGATAATTAAGAGAGGCCTGCCCAGACTGTTATACTTTCTTTCTGAGTTGTTTTTCCATACAAATCATGAGGGAGGGGATTCTCTAAGAATGAGTAAATGAGAAAAAGATAAATCTAACATTTCAGCACATTAAGAGTTAGACCACAGACTATATTCATGCCAGACTAAAAGCTGTATATCATAAAGGCTGTAGGTCATCAATTATGCTTTGTGATTTGGAACAAAACGTGAAATTTAACAAACTAATAATAATGAAAACAATCATTGTGCCCATTCATCTGTTTGTAACACAATACATGCCATTTGATTTGACATTTTACCTAGTGTTTTTTTTTGTCCGTAATAAACACATTTCAGAACATTAAACAGTACATTATTTTCTTTCTTTCTTTAACTCTTGGTGCTTGGTTGAAATTATTTGAATATACTCACTAGCACGAGTTCAAGCAGCATGCAGAGGTACAGATGTGGGTGTCCTCTCCCCCAGATTTTCAAATGAATACATTTCTTTCAATATTGCTAGCCTGAAACAGTCATTCAACTGAGAAACATTCAGTTAGATATGTGGGAGGCAGCCTGCTCTGGGTCTAAGTGGGTGGTGGGACATTGTGACAAAGACTCAGTACTCCTGATTTGTCTGTCATTGACTGTACAGCAGGTTTTGAGAATTCAGTCACCAAAAGCATTTTCATGTTATATCAAGGAAAGATTTTCTAAATATAGCTTAAACTTTTAACATGCCCTTAACATGACTTTTATTCAAACTATGTTGGGGTGAAATGGATAAAAAATAAAAACAGAGCATTGTTTTAATAATTATATGGCATATTTAACCAAGAAAATAAAAACACAGATGCAATGAATCAATTCAATCAATTCAAAATTATATTTACAAAATAATTAGTTGGCTTTATTTTACCAACCTCTACATGATTATGTAATTCACCAAGTCAATGAAATGTTTAAAACCATAGACTGGAAAATATGTCTAAAAGTTGACCATACATTTTAAGTTGTGTAACTGACTGACAGCGTTCAGTTCATACATATACTTTTGGATATACTGTACATCTTTGAAACACAATCAATGACAAGTGCACTTAGGTTTTCTGTCTTCACTCTCTTGAGCAGATAATTCAAGATCTCATCAAGTCAGTGCAACTCATTTATAATTGCCTGGGCTGTAATAGCAAATAATCAGTCAACATGCTCAAAACAAATGCCATAAGCATGTGCAGCTGTCGTAACAACTAAGATAAATAACTGAAAAGACCAAATAATTGAAATGAACCAAACTGAGCTTAACGGCAATTACAGTGTGTGTCAATTGTGACTAACATTTAGTTAACACATTGATTATGGTACACTAGCCCATTGTTGCATGACTGTAAATGTAGATTATATGCCCCCTGGTGGTAGGGTAAAGAAAAACAACTTTTAGATGGGGGACTCTGTCTGGTGGTGAAGTGCGTCACCACTAGTTTAGGACAAGCTGTGCCATAGCATTGAGACTATGAAAGAGCAACGCCAAGATATGCTCTAAGCTTATTCTAGTTGTGGCAACACAGACACATAAACACACTCACACACAAACAACATACTGAAGCAAAGAACTTGCCCTCAGCCCAAACAGTAAACTATTGCAGCAGATCTTTGATGGCCCATTATAACCTGATGAGCCAGAACCTGAGTTGTCCTCACTTCTTCCCCGCGGTCTAAACAAATACAGTGGGGACTGTCTCTCACAGGAGACACACCCTGGCCCATGCCGACAGTGAGGCAACGTATTTGCTCTAGTCCATCCCCTCCTCCAAGCACGACACCATGACTGTGTCTAACCTGCTCAGTCTCAGCCTTGAGGACCGCCACAGAGTCACAGTGACTGCGTCACAGCCCATCCATCAGTGCCAGCAGGTCATCCCCTTTGCTGCTGGCTGTAGGGGCGGGATCTCCAGACTCGCCAAACTCCCCCATGATCTTGGCAAGCTCGGCATTGGCCTGTTTGTCCTGAAACACACAGCATGTGGCCAATGAGAAACAAAGCCTAGTGGCAGAGATTACACTTGTGGTCATCTTATCGGCTTCCCCCATTCCAGATTCAACCATCCTCTTACAGTCAATAAAAACAATTATTCAGTTTAAGTGGCCTTCAGCTATGAAAATCTATTATAATATATCTAGCAGCATGGGCAGAAGTTTGTTTTACCTTACCTTGGTTGCTTGGATATTTATAACTTCATATGAAAATTCCTCCGGCCTTGATATCAGAGCTTCTCTGTGATGAGAAAGAGACAAAAGACAGTGGCAAATAATTTACTCAACTCAAAAATTTAGTACTACTTAAGAACCATGCAGGGAGCAAATGACCACAAACAGAAGCAGATTACCACATTTTCCCAAGTTTGAACTAAGGTTAAAACATTATCTCATAAGGTTATCAGGTTAACACACAGGAGAGGGCTATACACAAAATTACATTTATATATATACCCCATATATATATATATATATATATTTACTTACACTTAGTTTAGCCGTAGCTTTTAATCCAGAAATCACTGTACAGTATTTAAGAAAATGAAAACACTTACTCCTCTTCCTCATCTGTGTTAAAAAGGTTCACACGGAAGCCTGAATCTGTGTTGGTGGATGTCTGCATCTCTAAGCCACCCATTAGCTTTGCAAGCAGGTTTAGTTCTTCTTTTGCAAGAGGGTTGGGTGCAGTATTCACCTAGAGTGCATGAAACAAAATTATTAAATCAATGGCATGAACAAGATGCCTTTCAAAAGGGGAAATATAAGCACACAGCAGAAACCCTACCTTGGTGTGCTGTGCTGAGTTCTTTGATGTGCCTGACATGTGGGTTTCCACTGGGCGACTCACGCTATACCTAAAAACAATACCAACATATAACCTAAACTGTTAACCTGCGCATGGACTTAACTAAATTAGTCAGTGCATCTATTATAGCTTTAATTCATTGTTTTCACTAGCTTTTAGCGTTCATGATGACGCAATTTTTAATGAGCCATAAGCACCAGACCTGACTTACAAACTTACATGTTGGTGCCTAACTTGATTACTCTGTCGCCAAACATTTCGAAGGAGCCCTCACGGAGAGCACTCGTGTAGTTCCCGCCATTGCAGAACTGAAGGCTCTTGACCTCCTCGCCAGTACAACTGAACTGTCTGAAACATTAACAGAGAAAAGGACACAGAGAAACAAAACCCACACATTTACTTCTGACAACCATTTTAGGCTCATTTCACAACACCAATATTTCAACACCAAATGCCCCACAACAATTTCCGAATTCTGTATTAAAATAACTGTGCAGGTTTCAGATAAAATGGATAGCATCAGATAATCCGAATGATGATTTTTAGAACACTTTTTCACAGTAAAATTTGACTGTCACAGCATAAAGCACTGTTACACAGAACATAAATGTTTTAAGCTGTTGCGGAATGGCCACAGACAATCCCGTCACAATTACCGTTGTACTAAAAGTAGGCGCTGCTATAATTAGATGGCTGCCACATTCAACAGTATCTTCACTAATGCAATTAACTCAAAACGGCCAGTCCAACGGAGCTTGACGCCTACCGAAGGAAACTGACAAACATAAGTAAGAACGATAAGTGCAGGCAAATATGGAAGTAAAGGCTCCTTAAGACTATTTGCAAAAGGTTAAAGCCAGATAAGACAGCTCTGACCAACTGTGCATTTCCCCCAAAACTTCAGCCGTCACAACAACATAAAAGAATGGCATTTTGCTTATTCAAAGAATAAGGAAAGAAACAAAAGTTTTGTTTGTGTTTTGTCGATAGACTTAGGTACGTTGTCACACCTGATCTGTCCAGGAACCTGTGTTCCACATGGCACTGGCCCAGATGTTGGGAGCACAAAGCGTCCATTGGAATTCTGTACTTTGTCTTTCAGAAATATGGATACCTAGAACAGATTAAACATTTATTATTTGGACACCAATACCAGACACCCTGATTGTTACAGTTCTTGCTAAATGTTGGGTGTCTCTCAAGTTTCTCAAGTGAATTGTCAATCTTGTTTGCTTGAAACGTCCCATTTAATTAGCCTGGATAATTTCACATAACCTCTATCCCTAACCCACCCAGCTGAGTCAGAAAAAAAAGGAATATGACTCACCCGTATGTGCATGTCTTGGAAAAATATGAGCAGAGTTTGCCGGATCAACTGTAATTCCCCAGCTGACAGTGGGGTGTATATCTTTAAGGGGAAACAAGAATGCATTTCATGTTCACCCTGGGAGGTTACTTTTACCACAGACCACAAACTCCTGAATTGGTACTATAACATGCAACTGCACAGAGAGAAAAAAATGACAATTTAATTATAAACCTGTTGATGTTGAAAGAGGCCCTCTTGTGTCGTGAATGTTACCCACCTCTATGAGTTGCCGATATGTTTCATCCACCTGGCTAAGGATGCTAGGTGTGTCCCTGACAAAGTCTTTGATGGCGTCCATGTGGTTGAAGGAGACCAGCAGAATGTCTTTTGGTCGTGGGCACAGTAGGACTTGATACTTGAAAGCCATGGTCATCAAGTCATAGAGCTGTTAGGACAGAGTCACAGAAAGGGAAAATAAAAAGATCTGCAGCTGGAGAAACATTGGCAACAAGGTCAAAATAACACCTGGACCACAAACATGTGAGGGTGTGCACGGTCAAAGCTTTGCAGCAAACAAAGTTGTACCGGTATTTTACTTTATTTTACAACAGTAGCAAAAAGGCGGAGGAATGGATGTACATTTCTTAAGCAATATCATAATGTCAAAACTCTCAAGCCAATTTACAGAAAATGATGTGTTAGTATGGTTCTCTGTATCAGAGAAAAATATTTTAGTTTATAGACATGAACTACAATGAGAAATCCTGATAGTTTCCCTGATTCAAAGATATCTGTAACAGAATATAATGAACAGCATGTAGACACATCACCCATGTATCATCACATCACCAGAGGGAGCTATTTAACTACATGTTAATTCTCCAACCACCTGATCTTTTAAGGAAGAAAATCACATCATTTGAATCATCGCTAAATTATACAAATATGGACACACCTAATTTATCATCACTTTGTGTTTACCTTTTCAATTAAACATGGAGTGCCACCATTGAAATGAATGTACCTTGTCCATGCTAGCCTGGTTGAGTCTCATGATTGAGGCATGGGCCAGCCGGTCGAACACAGTCCTCAAGGCCTTCTTGGAATACAGCTCCTGTGGCTTGAACAACTCCTCTAGGAACTTCTTATTGAACATGGTGGTGATGATGTCATTCATGACTGTCACATCACAGGACACAGAGGACACAGATCAACCACATCTGAATTTGGGATGAAGGTTCCAGGGGAAATTTGTCTGTTCATAACTGAATGTAGTGGTGGCAAGACTAACCAGAAGCCATAACAAGTATAAGCTTTGAGGATTTCCAGATTTATTAGGTCCTGGAGTCAGAGGGTGCATATTGGCTCTGACACACCAAAACTTAGCCAGAAACTAAGGAATGCATCCGTAACCTGCGTAGCATGCATAGACTCTAATTGACTAGGGGGAGCAAGCCAGAGACACCCCTTACACCGCTCACCTATTTCTTGCTAACTGTATGAACGCCCAGTAAGTGCAGTCTACAGAGCAGCAGCCTAGCATTGGCAAAGCAAGGGCAAGTTTACCTTGTCTTCTGTCATCTTCTAGCCATTCAGCTACTAAGTAAATATAAGTAAATATGATTAAATGATCAATGATTATCATCTAATTTTGTGTTTTGCCTATGTATTAACTGTAAACATTAAACTTTAGTGTACTAAAGCCTATGTGATTATGTGAGGAAGATGTTTAATTGGATTTTCTTTTGGTGGAAGCTGTGACTAAAGGCAAAACAGGTGGGGAAAAGATGTGTTGATGTTAAGTGGTCACAAACACAATGTCCTGCTGATCTGTAAGACTATGAGTCTAAGTATTTTTGTAGTTAGGCCTACTATTTATTTTCTTCACTTCACTGGAACACCACACATACACCACCAATTCTAACAAAATCTTCAAAAGCTATGAAAACTAACAGTGAAAAATGTTCAGGCTGTTCAGCCATAGAGCCTACATTTTTTTTCTTTCAAAGAAAAGTGAGTTAGGTCAAATTTGGCCGGAACACAACAGGAAGGTTAACTGACGTGAATTCGGCTACGTGTGCCTAGATCTACAGCCTGTACGGCGTTGTTTAGATATGTCTTATTCTTTAAGCTCCCTGGCAGTTATCTAAGGTTAACACTAGACAGACAAGGATTAGTCTGGGAGACATTGCAGACTAACATTAACGTTAGCTTCTTAGCATGACTGTTGATAACCCGTTGATAAACCATTGATAACGCAATATACTTCGAGAGACCGCATGAAGTAACTACTTATCAGATCAGATCAAGATAAATTATCACTTCCCAGTCATGGAACGATGCTATTGCGTCTAACGTTATATGGAGTTCTGGCGTAGCGCTTTCCCCCAATCCAGCAGATAACATTAAATGTATAACGTTGGCAATGATGCAGCAAATCAGTCACGTTCGTAGATGTAACTATGCAATTCTTTGTATTAACCTGTTTCAATGTCTTATGTTTCTTACAGTACAGCCTCGTAGTTAACGTTAGCATTCAGACTGCTAGCTAATTGCATTGCTATATAGTGTTAACGTTACCTTTCTTGGCTTTGTCAGCTGGGATATTCTGAGCTCGTAGGCGTTGATCCAGGATGTAAAGCATTTCTCCACCGAGATTAATGAAGAGAAGTGGTAGTGTTCTCGAAGACATGTTGGATGTTAACGTTAACGCTACCCTTCAGTGTTAGTATATTCTTGGCAAGAAACAAAACTGGGAGACACTGGATTCTTTTGCTGTTTGGGATAAAGCGTCTGAAAGCTTTCACTTGGTTGCCAGGTCACGACGAGCAAGAACCAATCATCGTGGGTCTTACTAAAAGAGCAGCTCAGATGTTTACAGGGCTTTCACCACTTTGACCACCAGTTCTACCTAATACTTAGCAATTCAATTCGAGCGACTGAGAGATGGCGTTGACATACATGTTTTGTTTTTCATTCAGGATTTATTGAAACAATGAAAATATATCAAACAATAGTAAAAAAAATTACAAAAGACAAATGATATCGATAGAAAGTTTGCACATGGGTGTAAGAGGTCCCCAAAATGATACATTTTTGCAAAATGTGTCATAATGAAGCACCCTTTTTGCATTAGACCATTCTGTGTGTCATGAAATTTCTCCATTTCTGAAACGTATCTCTCTGGCCATCCTACACATCTCGCACCATCCACAAAAGGTTGTCATCAAAGCGTCATTACACAGAGTACCCTGAAAGAAATGTAATTCCAATAAGACTACATATTTAAATAAAGTATGAAAAGATGTAAAACAAGATAGCCTAAAAAATCAGTGCCTCTCCCATCCAGAATCTTCTGTCATTTCCTCAAAGAGAGGTGAGTCATCATGCTGTTAATCTAAAACATGTCTCTCTCTCTCTAATGTTGCTCAATGTGTTTGAAACTCTGTACTCTGTGAGTTTCATATCCCCTACACACACACACACACACACACACACACACACAGGGTCCCTTTAGGCCAATACAGAAGCTTGTCTTGATGCCTTATGATATGCTTCATTCCTGGCAGTGACACGTAGAAACAATTACATTTACATAAATAAGTGCAAGGAGGTCTGTCAGCTAGACAGGAGTCAGGAGTGTGTGTCCTTACCCAGTTGGGCCTATGTGTAGACATAAGTGTAGTGTTAATATAAAAGGATATACTACCTGGATGCCATACGTAAGCCTCATGTGCGTCCTCATCGATGTTATTCCTCCAGGGACACAGGCTAAACAGGGATTCTCTCCATATTTGTTTACAGCATAACATCCCAGTAAAAGGGGACAGAAACAACCCAGAGCACCTGTGGTTGAAACCGATACATTCACCAAAATTCAGTATCAGATACAGTAACTGTAACATTCAGTCAGTGCAGAGAAACCATTTAAAGTTCAAAATACCAACCAATCTTGTACATGTAAAACAATATTTGAAGGACGTTAGAACCAACCACTGATGTAATAGCTTTCTGCATTTGTAATTAAACATGTATGACGTTTATTCTAAATATTTAAGGTAATCGACTGTTGGACAAAGTGCTTCTGGATCCATGCAAAGTGCACATAGCAAAAATAATTGTCAAAAATAGTGTAAAAAACACACATCAATGTATCAGTGGGCTACTACTCACAAACTAGCAGGTCACTGCAACAAGAGCACAGTCCAGAACTCCACTCCCCTGTCTGGACATTGGTGCCATATGACCCGGCTCCCGGTTGGTGGGTGACCACGGGGTTTGACATCGCAGTTAATACGTTGTTTATGATGAAAGTCTGGCTAAAAGAACACATTTATGTTTGTCATGTCTTTTGACATGAAAAAGCTGACATCTCCTGTCTTACATACAAAACAAAACTACTTTGTGGTGGTAAAGCAGCGTGTACTCCATCATTTGATGTGCTAAAGCATGTCTCACATTTCTGTTACAATGTAAGACATTGTAAACTTCTTGAATTTATGAACTACTGTAATAGTGAAATCATAACTTTGCATTTAGTAAGCAAATCGGTCTAAAATTATGTTCAAAATAACATAAAAGAGACAGGAAAAAAGGAAATGTTGTCTGACTTACATCTTGTGGTGATCTGATGGGGCTATGCTAAGCCTCAAAGCAGAAAAGGAAGTGACACATCTAAGTTGTGTTGGTGTATGATCATCGGAAATGTTGCAGCAGCTCTGCGTAGATGTGTGTGCGTGTGTGTATTTACATGCTCTACCCAGTTTGCAATTCAGGTCGCTCTACACATTCACATTGGCTCTTGATTTTGAGATACAAGAAATGCTACACTGACACTACATCAAAATGAAGACTTGAAATGAAGATTTCAAAAACACAAAAAAATGTATAGAAGATCTTTTATTTCATGTAGGGTCTAAATGATTGATCCTGTTCACAGGCGCACAAAATCAAGACAAACATTGTTTATTTGTGCATGTATGTAGGACAGAAGAACTGAGGCTAATCAGTTCAGTTCAGAGTTGAAATTTCAGTTAACTTATTCCGAAAGGTTTATGGGAATTGAAACATGTTGCTTCAAAAAAAAAAAAAAAAAAAAAAAAAAAAAGGTTGCCAACAGATTGGCAATATTTTTGGAATATTTGCCCTAACCAGCCTGTGTCTGAACTCCCTGGGTTTCTGTAGGGGTGGCCTCAGCTGTCACAGGTCTGGTTAGTGTCGTTGCTTGCTTGGTTTGTTGTTTCTGTTTCTGCACCTCTTTGAAGACCTGAGAAGGAGGGAGAAACACAAAGGCTTTTGTGGGACAACTTTGGTGGTACAAAGCGAAAGCATCTGAATCGCAGTGACCGCAGACACGTCAGAGCACAAAGCTCCTGCCGTGTGACACTTACTAATCCCATTTGAAACCCTGAGAACCATTCAAGTTTTTGTTACAAACAGAGCATGTGCATTTCCCAGAAAATGTAGATAAAGGTTAAGAATGACTGTTCGCTACCTTGATGCAAAGGGCTTTTTTGGCCTGCCAGCGCCGTGTAGCACGTCTGTAGTATTCGGGAGGGAAGGTATAGGTGATGCCAAGCTGCTGGCAAACATGCTCAAACGTGTCATAGCGCGTCCTCCGCAGAAACTTCAGCTTCTTCTTTCTCTGATCGATGCACATCAACATTCTCCTTTTGTTAGCCTTGTCCTTAAACAAAGAAATTGGAGTGTTCACATCAAAAACATTTTGGACTATTAAGGCCACATCAATAAAATGAGTTGTTTCTCGGAATCGATGCTTGAAAAAAATGCAAAATGTAATAAAAATAAAATTGAATTCGAACACACACGAACATAAAAAACAACGAGGCTGATGGCTGTAATACTGAAAACAGCATGCTGCAATCATGTAACGTCGAAAACCAATCAAATCGCGCCTTTAACTTCAGAGAGAGCAAGAGACATGATATGAGGAAAGATACCGCTGGAAGGGGATCCTGCTAGGCCAGTGTTTGCAATTATTAGAATATTTGATCAGAAGAGAAAAACATTTGACAAGTGCATTGAAATTAAAGAGGACATATTTTTCCTGAAAAAATACGAGAACCAATTCCTTTTATTGGTGCGGCCTAATGTGCATTTTTCAAAATCATAAATTAAGTCCCTAGCTTGTTTTATTCAGTTACTGGCCCATGAGTTTTAACCCAAGTCTGAGATTATGTTGCTGTTATTCATGGTGATCACTTTGACATTGTTATTCATGTTGATCACTTTTCCCATCACATCATTGGTTAACCTGAGAAAAATAAACATGTCACATTCACGTCATACCTTTGGGTGCTTAAGCAAGTGGTCTTGATAGTTGCGGATGCGAGCCGTAAATATTGCCACTGCAACACAAGAGGATGAATAAAGTTCCAATGAGGATCAATAAACAATCTTTTTTTTTTTTTAACAAAATGAATGATCTTGCCAGATTTCTTTCAAAAAGACATAGCCACAAAAAGTGACCTACCCTTGACCTCAGTAGATGTGCGGTCATTTTTATCTCTCTGAACCTTGGTTATAAGTTCTTCCTGTTTAACACGTAGCTTTTCACTCTGAAGAGTGGCAAAAGATAGACTCAGTTTTGTCTACACACACACACTTGTGTGTGTACAGGGCAGGTTATTATATACAGGGTCGATGTTAATGAGTGTTTCTTTTAGAACTGCATTGCACAGCACAACACATCTGGTGCAAGAATGACACAGAGACAGAGTACTGCTCCTCAGCTCTCAGATTGCCTAGTTATTACATACATTATCACAAAATCAGAATGAAACAGGAGGTAAGAGGCCCATTTAATGACACATACATGACTTGCCAGCTCCAAGGAAAGAAGTCTCTTCACAACATCATCTGTCCTGCAAAGAGAAGTCAGAATAAAATTCAAAAACAAAATTATCAGTTTGGTCGACAACAAAAAAGGAAAAAAATACAGCAACTAACGTCTAGTGCCGACTCCCAAACCCTCCCAAACACAGGAAGTGATTTCAACACTTTCTGCATACTGACACTCATCTGAAGTAAAGCCACTGTGACAGAAACCACCTACGTTTGTGCAAGAGGAACCGATGTGTACTCTAGTTTCAGCATAGATGGAGGCAAGTCACTCAACTGACTTGGAATCTCTGTAGGGTGTCAGAGAATTATGTTAACACACTCATCCAGGTAAAAAGAAATGTCAAACAGAGGAGTTGTTAGAAATGACATAAGCACAATTGACAATACCTTGTTTTTTTCTTGTAGCCCTAGCATACTGTCGCACTGGCTGACTTCTGATGTTCTCATTGCCTGGTGAATACATGTAAACGCATAATCACTTATAGATGTATTGTGAGATGGAACAAAGTAGTCCTATTTGCCTTTACAAGTCTCATACTAACTATGATATTCCCTAAATAATGATAACACTCAATTTTCGTATTTGAAACATATAATATTGTGCATGGGACATCTCATCTTGCGTTTTCTCATCTCATTTTTAACTGGCCAAAAAGAAGGTATTTTCTTGAATTGCAAATGAGTCAAAAGGTGTTAAAAGATTTTGAGCAACATTGTGGTGTCCTAAGAGAGGCCTTTGTCTTTTTAGGCCCTGGATGAGAAACAGCATGCTAGGCAAGAGGAAACGAATGCCCACATCCTTTCAACACGTCCACAGTACACAACCTCTCATTGTACGTCACCCACCTACTATCACTACCTCAGTTTACGTGCATTTCAGTTCAGTTACAATTCACATGTTCAAGATAATATGACAGTGATATTACACAGGTTATTGGATTTTCAGTGTAAAATATTTTTGTACAGCCATAATTTTTTACATCCACTGCAATTGAAATAATTTTAAGCCATTAACCCTAACCTTAACACAAAGCCTACATAAGGTCATTTCAAAAAGTCCAAAAAAGGTCCAAAGAGGTAAGATATTAGTCGTCGCAAAAAATTGTAATCAGCGAGAACAGATACACACACGTTGTTAGGGCGAGGATATGAATGAGTGCCCCCTGCTGGTCAAAAACATACAGTATTCGTTAGACACAGTTTTGTAAGCACATGTATAGAGTTGGCAATAGACTTGCCAACTCTATTACAAAGAACATCTTAACCTTTGTTGTTATCGAACTGCATTTGACAGCTTGGCTGACTAAACCACAATCAGATTTCTAAATCTAGGTTTACCCTGATAGTAGTTTGATTGTTAACGTAACACTGTGCGGTTACATCCAGCTGTAACAGTATTTATTACCTACGATTATTACATTAAGGTCATATCAAAGACGAAGGAGAACTATCAACAAAATAACAATGGAAGTGACAGAAAATCTCCTTACTTATGTCAGGACGTCTCCATTGAGTTAACAATCTAGGAGCCACTGTGGTGCAAGGAACGTGTTGTGGTCGCACTGTTGCCGCCTTTAAACTAAGAACGACATTACACTTCTTTAAAAAATGAGAGGTCGATGACAACACACTCCTAAGAGACATTTTTGTAAAGTGCTACACACGAAACTTTAAACCGTAAAACGAGGGGATACCAGAGCCCGTAGATTTCTGATACGTCCCCTGTCTACACGGTGGACGCCATTTTGATCAGTCCGCACTAACCTACGTCAGAAGGTTAGGCACACGATCAAGGCAAGAATAAGCAACCATCGATCCTCTAGCCTACTTAGAAAGAATATAATTCCTCACCATTCCGGAGATGCCCTAATGTAGCTTACACGCAAAAATATCTTGCAAATAGGTTTACCGTCTTAAATCTTGAGGTAGGTTACAACACCATATACAACATTTTATAAAAGATGAGTCTGTTAATTGTGAAATGAGAGATTTCATACGTCTGTTGTGAAATGAGCATGATTGAAACACTTCACACACATAGCCTATTGCATTCTGTGCGGGAAAAAAATTTACTGTCTGAGTAGGGTTAGGGTTAGGGTTACTGTCTCTTACTGAAGATTTATGTCCCGTAGAAGCTGCTCGTCAGTCGCAACCATTGTCCAAGTTAGTTTTGAAGGAATAGAGAAACAGTAATGTAGGCTAACTGCTGGTATGTGTATCATCATTAATGCATGCCATCCCAGTAACCACCTTAAGTTTTTTTTTAACACTTTTAATGTTTTACTGGCTAGAGCCTATATTTTACTAACCCAAAGGAGACCACATTTGAGTCAAACAGTAATTCGTTTTTTTATGGAAGATATATTGGAGTGTTAACCTTAACATTCACAACATAACACAAAAATTGAAAGTAAAAACATAAAAAAAAGAAATTGTGAGGAAAATTTTTAGAAATTATTATCCTACTACTGCTTAGCTATTCAGTAACAGTTTATTCTGTGCTATCATAATAAGAACTTAAATACAACATCCTTATATCAGAATTGTTAACAAAATGCCAGTATTACTGCCAGTATGGACATAAAAGAAAGGAATAGTTACAGTTATTCACGCTAAGCTACTATGTGGGAATACTAATATAACTCTTTTAAACCCAAATTCACTTCAAAGACTTTGGGTCACATGCAAAACACGTTTACGTGCATTTCAGTTCAGTTACAATTCACATGTTCAAGATAATATGACAGTGATATTACACAGGTTATTGGATTTTCAGTGTAAAATATTTTTGTACAGCCATATTTTTTTACATCCACTGCAATTGAAATAATTTGAAGCCATTAAAGGCGCTCTAAGCTATGCTGTTTCACGTCACTTCTTGTTGACGTTCAAAGTATTGTCAAACAAAACGGAGGATAGCTCCCTCCTCCCCCTCCCTCCCATACTTCCTGAAAGACTCATGAACGTGCATTTCCTTCCTGTCGTTTATTGGCTGGAACACTGTTATGTTTCGTTTTCATTTGTTATGCTAAGTTTGCCCACTGTGTTTTTGTTGCCGTTTGTGGAGCCTGGGCTGTCTACAGAGACCGCGTTTTTTTACAGTGTGTTCAGGGGACAGGCAGCTAGCAGATTGTGAGGAGATGTTTGGTGTATGTAACAACACATGTTTTAGTCCTAAAAACACGTCACATCGCTTAGAGCACCTTTAACCCTAACCTTAACACAAAGCCTACATAAGGTTATTTCAAGCTACTATGTGGGAATATTAATATAACTCTTTTAAACCCAAATTCACTTCAAAGACTTTGGGTCACATGAAAAACAAAACCTCCATCCAATCAGACTTCCTTTATTTCCAGCGAGTGAAGAAGTGGGAAATCTTCCCACAGATGGTGTTGTGTTGTGTTCACCCCAGCAGTTTCTTCACACTCGCTGAAGACGTGCTCTGTGTCTTTCCCTTGGGTCATGGACACATTCTGGTATGGCCGCATGCAGCTAAATGGAGTGGGACTTTGGGGGTCCTCCTCCTGAAGGAGAGGTTGAGTGGACTCGGAGCGTTGATAGGATGGGACAGGAGGAGAAGGAGGAGGGGGCTGGCTCTGGTATGGGCCTGAGAAGACCAGAGTGGCGTATGGGATGGATTCCCTGATGCCGTCTGAGTTGAAGGGGCTAGGAGCCTGGCAGGAGCCACAAGAGTACAGATCAGAGTGACTTTCTTTGTATGGCCAGTGGTTCTTGCCTTCTAATGCTTTTTCAGTTAAGTCGACAACGCTGAAGTGGGACAGAAATACCAGTGCAGGTTCTGTTGAGTTATGGGGTGGACTGTCCTGTAAGACAAATGCAAAATGGCTTTGTTTTACAAACTGCTGGATAAGCCTCAAAGAGTCAATGAGTTCCTCCCAGTTTACTCAGTACCACAAAAACAGCAATTTTTTTTTTTTTTGCCAAAATCGAACAGTTATTTTGCTGTATAAGTTTAGTTTGTTTAGTTGGTCTAATAATCAAAGCCTTGTATTGTAGCAAAATGAAATATTGATCTCAGTTACTAGGCAGCACAGGTATGTCTGAAAGCCTTTAGGATGTTCATAATCATTTTGCAAGAGCTGTCGTGCTGTCACCTGTAGTAATTCAGTTGTGCTCCACTTTCGTATGCTGCTGTTGGCTGGGTCAGGAATTTTAGGCCAGAAGAACCTCTTCAACCTATAGCAATACACAACAAACAATTTTAAGCAGGTAGAAGAACACATACAAAACATCAAAAATTAATAAACAATGAATGCTGATAAGATCTCAAATCCAATTGTCCTCATGAGTGCTAATGGATCTTCGGAATTTGTGAATGCAGTTAGAAGATTATTTTGTTGGAAGTCTGACCGTTTATGCTTTGTTATAGTAGTCATCATGATGATGATGAAAGCCAGAGTTAGGCCAGCACATGCAGGGATGCCAATCAGAACAAATTTAAAGGGATCTGTTAAAAACGAGCAAGACACAAAATTTTCTCATTTTAGTTCAGAGTGAATATTTGAGACAATTTTTTTCACTTTGAATCTTCAATTGGAGTCAACTCACCCCCGGACCCTGTCTCAAGGGTCACAACAGATCCATTCAGACTACCTCCAGAAGTGCTGACCATGATGAAGGCTTTGTACAATGTTAATGGCTTGAGGTCTTTTAAGACTACATGTCTAACTGTTTTTGTAACTTCTCTGACTTCTGCGAAGGAGAGTGGCAACAGAAGCATCCATCTTAACAATTAATTGTAGGCTAAACAAATTAGAGTCTGACACACACACACACACACACACATATATATGTATACTGTACCATAATTTTCATCCTTAGCCCAGTAGTAAACTCTGTAACTTTGAATGATGCCATTTCTTTTGCTCACTGGAATTTCATCCCAGGAAAGCTCAACATGGGAATGCCTGATGTCAAGAAACTTTGGCGTGGGGGCTGTACAAGGGGCTGAATTCACACGCGCACACACACACACACACACACACACACACAGGAATTAAAATGACATTGAAATGAAAGAAAATCTTCAAATACAAAATGAAAAAAATCCTCTAATACAGAAACTGTCTAAAAACCATAGCCTGCTGCTATCCACCAGGGAGAGCTATTGCTCTAAAAATAAGATGAGTTTTCTTTTCATGCACTGATTTTCCCTTATGTCCTTGGAGAGGAACCAATTGCTATTAAATGTGTCAAACAAACCTTTCTGTTTAGAGTAGGCCACCACAATCTCAGGAAGACCCACTCCACCCTGATACTTTGGATACACAGAAATCTCATAAGGTGTGTATGGCTCAATATGATCTGATGGCAAACAAAACACAGTGCTTATTAGATTAGCATCAAGCATGGTTCTGCTCGGCACTGCCTCATGTTACCACTTTGTAGTATGATGTGGTTTACGCACCAGACACTAAGACATTGGATTGATTTCTGCTTAGCTGATCAAAGGAGATCAAAGAAGTGCCTCTGTCTAGTTGCCGTCTGCACTCCAGCACATAGCCAACAGGGGAGGAGAGAAGTGGGCTGCCCCACTGCACATACAGGGCTGAATCACCACGTGGTAAGACTCTCAAGACAGACACTGGTTGGAGGGCTAGGTGGGAGAAAGGGGAAGAATTAGAGCTTTGGTTAATTGTAGCAGAGGTGGGAGTGTACACAGGCTACACTCAAGAGCAAGTTGCTTGTTTTGTTCTTGCTATGTTTAAATATGTTGTGGCCCATTGTTCACCATGGGCAAGGAAAGACAACCTTCAAGTCCGAGTTGAGTGTCTATATGATCCCAAGTCTAGTACGAGCCAAGTCAGATGGACATATAGAATTCTATTTCGGACTATACCTTTATGATGATATTCCTCTTATGTTTATTCCTCTTATATTCCTTATGTTAATGAGCTAAATAAGTGGGGAAACTAGGAACTATTACAGAGGTTCACAGAGAAAATTATGTTGTGTTCCTGCTTGTCATTTTAGAACAGCGCAATGCTTTTGACCTGTTGGTGCTACACAGTGATGCACAGGTAAGTTTTGATATAACAATCAGTAAGGCTCTTGAGTCATTGCTTATATGCTATATTAGCAGTAAACACAAAGGGTTTGGAAAGTTAAAACACTGCATCTTTTTACCAGCCATTCAACCATTTGTGCATATCATATCATAGCCTTTTGCATTGAAAAGTTTAGAAATGTGTGTTTCTTAAAAGGACAAGAATTATTCTAACTGCTTAGACCCCAAATTACATTAAATTCATTCATTTATTTTTAAATGGCTCAAAACAGTAGGTGGCCACAGGTGACCATGGTGGGCTGCTCAATTTGGATCAGCCCGTGCATCATACAGTACAAATGCACATCTAAATCAATCTGTTGGCAGTAACTGAGCTAATGACTTCAAGTAATCCAAGTATACATGCACAGGAAAAACAAAGATGTTATTAACAAAAGAGTGCATAACCTTCTCAACTTTTTGTTGAATGTGTGTGTTTGTCAAGGAGAATTTCAGTTGTGTGCCTTTACCCAGTCGCTTTATCGAGGTGTCTGAATCAGAGTATGAGTGATTGATTTTAGCCGGACAGATGTGTATACATACATTTTAAGGTGTGTACATGCATCTTAAACCTTCAATAGTTCAAATTTCTCTAACTGCATGTAAACATACTGGTGCTCTAGCAACAGAAATCATCAGAAATGGGTTGGCCCTGGCAACACTCACATACCCCTGTTAGTGTAGACAGGGACTTCTGTGGGTTTGGATTTACCGACAGGATTCAGTGCTATCAGGTACACCTTGCGGGCCCATCTGGGAATCTTGAAGGTACAGTGTTGTTCCCTTGTGCGGCAGATCCACCTTGTGGAGGTCTTATTTAGAATGACGATATAGGATATAGTCCTACTATTGGCTCGGAACTGCTTGGAAGGCTAAACCAGAAACACAAGGGATGCAAAAGTGATTCTGTTGGTCTTTTAACACACATCTCACAGTAATCTAGATAATTTATTGTTAGAATATTATACTAAAACCAATTGAAATAAGGTTAAAACTGGACAAAGGGATATGCCCATTCAGATGTCTGTAAAAATGCTCCCATACTGAGACCTCTTAAAGTCTTTTTCTCACACGTCCCCCCGTTACACATACTTTTTAAATCTGAATCCACCAAAATTCTGCAATTTTCGTAAACTGTGATTTATATATGCAACTTTTCACTAAATATACAGCTTTTTAGAGAAAGAAATTGCCTGTGAAACCACACACACACACATGCTAGACCTTCAGTTCTACACAGGGTGTTTTCTTGAAATCCTCACCTTCCACATCAGCTCAGCTGTGTTGTAGTGTGGGCTCCATTTCTCTACAATCTTCACCCATGCATCCAGATGTCCTGTAGGAGCTATGACACACACATACGGGTATACCTTAAACTCATTCATTACTTCAGACCCCAGTGGAACTTCAAGACAAATCATTTATCCAAACTCAGTGAGTGTTATTCCTAGGGAGTAGAACAACAGAATGTGGTAGGCCTACAACATACAGAGTGAACCTGCAGCTAACGATAATTTTAATGGAGATATAAGCTGACTTTCAATCCCGTTTATAGCCCCATTAGTGCTGTGGGTTGAAGTAGGCCTACTCCAGACTATTACTTTAATTACATATGTACCAGTACCATCATGTTACAGCTGCAACATATGCAAACGTCTTTTATATTAAAATGCAGCTTAAACGTTAGGAACACACTGACAAAGTTCAAATTCCAATTTTTACTACACAAGTCAGGGTCCTTAATTGTTCTTAAGCCTACTGCTGATTTAGTCAATAAGTGCAATAGACTACAAATAGGGTCACAGTGCATCCCCCCCATCCCACCTTGCCTAATTAAACATAATTAAATAATGTAGATTTGAATGTTAAAACTATGGGGATGCTCTTTCAGCCTGATGAATGTCCACTGAAAATCAATGTGTTTCAAAGCCAATTAATTCCATTGAAATACATTGCAAAAACTAAACAGTGAGATGGAGGAAGTTGGTGCTTCAGTGCATTAGTGTCTTAATGCATATTGAATCACATTGCTGAGACCTGAACCATGACCCCTACAAGCTCATGTCCCATAGCTTTTAGGGCCATTGGTTTTTAGTGAATATTTTTTAGCTCTTTCAATGTAAGACCGGGTATAAATCTGGCCCTGGACTCCTTGGTTCCTCAGTATGTCAGTAGTGTATACCTTTCTCTAGAGTAATCCCGCTCGCTGCGTTGCTCCATTGGCTCCAAGGGCTCTGACGGACTCTGACCCTCATTTGGGCCTGGTACTCTGTCCCGTGCAGTAGTTCACATAGATCCACATCGGGTTTGTTCCGCACAGACCTTACCAGAACCTAGATTATTATCAAAACCAGAACCTTATAGGTCTTCAGAACACTGTAAATACTCTACCCTCTGGGTTTTACTTTGATGCACTCTTGAGATCAAACTAAATTGCAATCTGAATGAATTCCACTGGGAAATTCTGCACTGTGTTAGTGCTTTTGCAATCTTTAAATGAATCCATTACTAAGAAGGATTATCTAAGCTTGTCAACATCCATCATCAACTCAAGGATTCCATTTAGCCCCAAGTCATTTTTTTACATTACATTAAATGTATGCACTTATTGGACACTTTGATCCAAAAGCAACTTACAAAAGTCCAACATTTATTTGTACTAATGCAAAAACTTTCCTTATCTCTAAAGAAAGGAATGAAAACAGCTTTCATGTTGCACACACAGAAATATAGGAGAAGGCAGAGACAAGAAGATGATGCGAAACTGTCATTTTATGAAGGCAAGGTTGAAACTGTCATCAAAGGTTGAATGAAACTCAGACCTTCTCTTCATCTGTGACAGGGCTGTCTACTGGTTTGTACCGTAGCTCCATTGTCAGTGTTCGCATCATCATCCATTGCTGGTCTTTAGCGAGACTCCAGTGGTTCTTTAGACAGCCATATTTGCCAGGCACCGGCTGTGTCCTCTCGATCCTTGGTGTGTCAAGTATTACTAAAGAAGTAGCATTTGAGTGAATGAGAGTTAAAATGGCTGTAATCCATTGGCGAGGTGCACCAAACTAGCCTATGTATGTATACGATGAATACTATGACCATGATCCAAAGAACGGTCTCAATACAAGGGGCAAAATCAGCTGTCAAATTGCATCTGCACATTGATAAGCTACCACTAGGATGGTACTATTCTGGCTAGCAATGTGTTAGTGTAAATATTAAATATTGATGTCATTACATATATATACATTTTTTTAATTTAAAGTGACCTTCTGCAACAATCAATGATAGAAAAAGGTCAACTGAAGGGTATCCCAAACAACCATGCTAATCACTGCATCATCCAGCCCAGACTAATTATCCCAATAATGTCATACTGACATCACATTTATCATTGTAATTCCAGCATTCTGATCTATGCTTGATCCAGACCGGTGAATGTTAGCTCACCTGTCTGATCAGAGCTTACCTGTGTACATAGGTATCAGAGAGAGTGGCTGAGAGGTGGCCTTGCCCAAAGCATTCTCCATTCTCACATACACCTGGATCTCGCCGACCAGGTCGAGCTCTCTCCGTGGTATGCTGATGTGACTCACCCCAGGTTGGATGGAATAACTGTATTTCACCGACACCCTTTTAGGGAAAATGAGAGAAAAGAATGACATGACAAAGCTCTTCATATCTTACCGAAAATCTTTCCGAAGTAGGCTAACAGGCACATGTATTATTTACAGCACATTAACAGCACATGTATTATTTTATGATAAATCAATCATAATAATGTGCAGCTCCTCACTGATAGTAATAAAAGGAGAGAATTGTGAAGACATCCTAATTTACCAGGGTGCCCACCCTCCGCACCCAAGTTTACTCACTAACAGAGTAAAAGTTGTTTTGGAGGAGGTCTAAATGTGGTGAGACAAATGACGATGCCATGGTAAATGACTAAACTGATTAAGGAATGTTAGATGATAAACTCCAAGAGAACACTGAGTGAACATTACCCTCTGCTAGTGTGAAAGGTGCAAGTGGTGGGGATGTGTGTGTCAGCACCGGGCGTCCATCTGCAGTGCAGCATCACTGGTCTAGTCAGATTTAGTTGGCAGCTGACGTTCTGGGGACTTGATGGTGGAACTGTACAGATAAATACAATTTAACACAAACAAGTAGCTTGTTTGTAGTGTATGTTCTTAGTAAATTGGCTGCCACTTGCTGAATTGCCAACAGTTTGACCAGTATTGACCTTTTGACTAACTTAAACCCACTATGTGTAAGTTTTATTTTTTTCGTATGAGAGTTTCTCCCATCTATCGGCGAAGTGGTATACTGCACACGTTTGAATAAAATGTATTAGCCCTTCCCTTCCCACAGTCCTCATTTCCCATTCTCCTCATTTTGAAAATGGCGGCGCAAAATGGATATTCTCATTTGGTACCCAGCCACATTTGTATATAAATGGAAATTACCAAGTTTACGGGAACACTACAATTTATTCATGGAGGTAATTACCATCGTTTTACATTATATTTTTAAAATAAAAAATGTATTTTTAATAAAAGACGAAGATAAATAGAAGATAAATCCTACACATAGTGGCTTTAATAGACTCTACCTTTAAAAGAGATATGGTCACATTTGAATTAGTACTGGTTTTATTTAGAAATCTGCGCTGGTCTGTTTTAGAAATCTAAAAAAGGTCTTACATCCAGCTCGAATTGTCAGTCCAGCCACCATCTGGCAGGCATCACTGCATATGGAGCAGGTGAGAAGTCCACTGGCGTCAGAGAAATTTCTGATTAGTATCTGAAAGTCCCGACTGCTAGCATTTGGAAGGATTGTGCCCTCGACCAGCTTGTTGTTGTAATGAAACTGCACTTCAAACTCAGAGTCTTTGGTCAGGGAACAGTTCTTAGTGATGAGGCATGAGGCAGAGACTGTAGAGCCTGAATGCACAACTGGTGTTGCGGTTTGGAGTTCAGCACAGGGCTGCACGTCTGGATCTACACGGAGAGCCATAGGAGTCAGACTACGCATTTTGACATGGCAAGAGTTATATATTTTCAAACGTTACAATATTTTTTTCAGAATTCCAGAATTTGCCACTGTTAAAGTGGAATGATGAGTGGTTATCCATATTTTTAGATCACACAGTGCTGCACAGTTATTTGAATTACATGTTTACTCCCACAGTTTCTTATTCAGTTTAACTTCCAATGAAGAGAGAGAAATGTTCCCTTACCCGCACTAAGTCCCTGAACTTGAGCAAACACCAGCAAAGCAAGAGCCGACGACCATGCATAAGCCATCATGTCTTAGTCTGCTGAGAACTCTGAATAGAAGAAGAAACTTAATTAAGCTTTGACTTTAATGATAAAAAAATAAACCATGAAAGGACATTTTAATCAGTAGTTTCCAAAACAATGTTTTCAATGCACCTCATTAAAATGCTGTTTCTGGAGCTAAAAATATATTAAAAGACTGAAAAGACCATTGTGTATACAAAGACTTGTTTTCAGATGGCCGATCAGAGATTAGCAGCTGTCCTCCCACAACCACTAGGTACTTACATTGACAAACATGAGGGTTTCGCACCAAATCACCAAGCACACAATCCTCTTCTCCTCTTCTCCTCTCCCCAAATCTGAATTAGCTGGTTCCAGAACACCCCTGGCTAATGCTCATGTTCACTCATTGACAAAGCCTGGCTATCCCAGCGTGATGAAGTCGGTCTGTAGGGGATGGAGAAACACGGTCATATAGGTTCACTTCAATGTGAATTTCTCCTGTCATATCTGGGAGTGCAGACACCCGTGGTTTGCCTTGAGTATGGTCTGCTTGTGGTTTTGGGTGCACCGTTGTATGTAAACCGACACAGGAAAAAAGCCTGTGATTGCAAAATCTTGTCAGACCCCCCACCCCCTAACACACTGGACTTTCATGAGCTGCTCAGCCAGCTGCCCTTATCAAACAGAATCCAAAGCCTACTCCTACTAAAAATTAAAAGCATACTTTTAAACTGTCAGGGAACAAACAGGGAAGACAAAAGCTGAAACCGGTCAACACATATGGGTTGTGTGTCTATATGAGATTTTGACATGGCTCAAATAATTTATAAGTTTAATGCTCAACCTAAGTGAAGGTTGAGATGAGATGGCAGGAGAAAAAGAAAGACTCACTGGAGTCACAACCACATTGAGACAGGAGTTTCTTGCTGTGGTTTCTCATGCTCATATGAGTCACAAGGACTGATGAAGAAATAGTTTGTGGGAATTTGTTTTCTCAGATTTAAAACATGACAGATGTATGTTTGATAATAAAGCTAACAGAAGGAATGTTGAGTGAAAACTAATTTGTACCTTCTTTAAGATGTTATGCTGTTAAGTTGTACTCTGTTGTTAAGTTGTTCTTTAAAAATTGTATTAAAAAGCATTACTTTAATCAATTTATTTTTGTTCCCATGCTGGTTACTCCATCTTGGCACTGGGAAGAGGGAAGGCCTGTTCATCAGCATAGAGACCAGAATATTTATATGAGTGAAACATCAACAGAAAACTTATTTTTAATATTCTGCCTTTTACTACCTGTTAGAGTGTACAATAGGGTCAATTGTAAATCTTCAAACTTTTACCGAATTCAGCAGTGGGCAAGTGAGTCTGTAAAAAAAGAAAGTGTGAGATGGATGGTATTGAAGCAACTCCATTCTGGGCTTATCAGTGATTCGCATAAAGGCCTTCGCAAGCGCTGCTGCTGCCTTTCAGCGTCTCTTCCTCACGCTGAGGCTAATTGCCTGCAGCTTCTAAGTGTGCCTCGCTGTCTGTCGCAGGGAGAGCCGTTATTATATTTGCAGAGATTTCTTTGTGACCGGCAGGCATGTTGCTCCAGCATCATGATTGAACATGCTTGTGAGCACGAGTGTGCAGAATTTTTTTTTTTTTTTTCATTTTCCATTAAGGACCACAATGTAATCCCCTTCGTCTTTCCCCCTTCCTATCCCTTGTTTCCATTCCATCCCTGAGTATGGACAAAAAAATAGAATATTAATGGTAGGATATTTTTAAAGGCCTAAACTGCTACTTGGAGGAGAGCTCCAAACCATGCTTGCCTTCCAAGTGTGTTAGACTAACCAGTTTGAAAAAGGAAGCCTGGTATATGAGATGCCTCACAAGCAAAAGTCCTCTGCCTGGAATCTTTCTCAACTGACCCTGGATATGTATGACAAAGATTAAAGGTTAACTGGATTGAAAATGTCAAGAATCAAGAATTTACAATCTTTGAGTTGGTTTTAGACAAGGGTGCCACAATTGATCATAATTCCCACACCTTGCAGCAAAATTGGAATATCTGTTAGGCTCAGGTCCAATCAGCCTTTTTAAATTCAAATTATCACGTATCACTTATGTGTAAATTTATTGCAATTTACTATGTAGATTTTTTTTCCTTTGACTCTGCCATGTTATTGACATAACCCATTCTTTTCCCTTGATGCCATGGTGTTGCAATGATCTGTTCTGTTCACTTCTTTTTGATGTGCCAATCCTTGCTTTCAGGAAACACCATGAGGCCACTTCCTCCCCTTTCTTGCTTTCATATCTCAAGTTCCAAATCCAAAGAGCTTTTTGATGCCTTCTTTTTTGTGATGTAGGCTAATTGTGTTCAAAAACTGGCCAAACATTTGAATTAGTTTGTCACATGATGACTGGATACTATACTTTGTGTTAAGCGCTTTGAGACATGCCTTTTGTAAAAATGCGCTATATTAATAAAATTGAATTGAATTGAATTGAAATATACTAAGTAAACATGAGTGATATGAAATAGTCGCTGTGAATAGTAAATAATCAAATGTCATTCTAGAGGCATTACATTATATATCAAAACAATTTTTTTCAAAAAGACATAGAAATCCTCAGTAATTGTTGACGGTTGTTCACCATAATGTTTATGGTGTGTATTGGCACACAAGACTGCCATGACATAATTCAGAAGCCTAACAATGATGCTGACATTTAGGCAAACGTCAGTCAAAAATGAACAACTTCATGTCTGACTCCTTGTCGGCAAATCATTTTTTTAAGCAACAAATTATTTCAATAATTATTATTTCAATACTGCCATCTACAAGGCCACAATTAACGCATAGTCATACACTGACATCACTAAATCCACAGTAGTGCACTGATTATACCTTAATGAGCTGAGACCACAAACATTGTAAACAAAGCCCATTCTTTTCAAAAGGCTAAAAATAGAAAATCAAAACAAATGTCAATGAACAGACTTCCAACAAATGTGCAGCAAGACCATAAAATGATTAAAGGAGACGCCTGTGGCCCTGGTACTGATGCCAAGGCTGCCATTTTCTTTCTCAAGCAGAGAGTCCGGGGCCGATACAATCAGACTGTGAAAGGCTTTGTAAGCGGGCTTGATGGGGAGATAAAGAAAAGCAATCACAGAGCGACGCTCACCACAAACTGTGCCAGGGCTCCACTGCATGCTCATCGTCTCCGAGGGAAGATGAGTCGGGGGTGGGGGGAGAGAGACCCAGGGAATGAATGAAGCTCAGACACGGAGGCCGTTTGTGTTCCAGCGAGCGCTCGGCGTCTTTGTTTGCATTTAGACGGCTGAAACCTCTCAGCTTGTGTGTGTCAACTAAAAGGGATCACATGACATCGTCGTACGAGAATAAAAAAGCTGAGGATTTTTTTTTTTTACGTAAAAGCTTTTGCTCCCGCTTTTGCAACCATCTGAGTTAATTCCTCTTTTTTGCTCCTCTGTTTGAAGCTTCCCACTACTTACCCAAACAGTGAAGAACCTTCAACCTTGAACGCTGGATTATGTATGATTCTGAAATCATTGAGGTTTGAAATTATGTGTCTGCTCAAGGGACATAACACACCGTTTGTGTATGAACAAATATGCCAAAACAGAGCAGTGTAGTAAGCAGGTGGATTCAGAGACCAATTTAGAGCTGAGAGGCATCTGTGTACCCTGTGTCATCTAGGGCATCTGTAGGCTTCTCTACCAATCTGGTGCTTGTCACCGCAACTCCACCAGCAGAGTGGGCCTTGATGCTTGAGCTGCTAGCTCTTTGTCTCATAAGCAACATCTATACCCTCCACTAACTAATGAGCAAACCTCTAACTGAACAGGGTCAGGCCCAGAGCCTAAAATCCATAGCCCACAAAAAGTGTGTGCGCTTGTGTACTGCGCATAAGCATGCAAATGCCAAGGAGGGCATAGCCTATGCACACAGGACTCATCAGACACAACGTGGCAGCACTGCAGCAATGAAGTAAAGTACCTTGGGCTGATAAAATGTAGGTTTAGGACTACCTTGCTGCTTCCCACAGTAAACTGAACACATTCAGGCAGGGCTGACGGACAGGGCAAAAAGGTCCACACACGCTTAGCTGAGGCCAGAGTCACCAGAAGAACGGTCTTACCTGACAGATATTTGAGGCTCACAGATTCCAGTGCAACAAAGGATGCATCAGAAAGGGTCTGTAAAACAAGCGGGAGGTCAGTAGCCAGGGGCGCAGATGACTGGCACCCCTCATAAACTTTGGGGTCAGGGGGTGGGCCCAAGGGGACACACCTGGATGGTGACCTAAGTACTCTGCTTTCTGTGCTGGGGTCAGAGAAATGTAGGGAAATTCAGAAAGCACTGAAACATAAACTTAATAGCATCATACAAGCTTTTCTCTCTTTTTTTTTAAAGAAAGTGTTTTGAAATAGTGTTAAATTACATACAGATACCATCAGCAGGCAACACCAATGGGATCTTTTCTTTCTTTTGGAGAAAACCTTATTTTGTTTTATTTTCAAATTAACCCTCCTGTTATGTTATGAGTCAAATTGACCCGCTTGACAATTCGAAAATCAAGAACAAATAGTTAGTCACACTTACAAACTACTTTTCATAGATCTTCAAACTCTCAAAATGGGTCACATTCTCTGTATCATCTCAGGAAGTGTTAGTAATGAGATATTTACACTGCTGGTTGAGATTCAAATTGATGCGGGAACACCATTGCTGTTCCTAAAAAAAAAACAAATATAATTGGAGGGTTAACTTCATAATACACTTATTGTAAATATTACTCATATTACTCATATCACAACTAAGGCAGTAATGTTAACACACACCTAAACTTACACACACACACACACACACTGTTTGCAACATCAAAGATTCACAATATTGTTTGCTGTTGTAGAAATGGAGGAACCAGATTGTGCAAGTTGGTTAAAGGAAGTGGAAGCTACTACACACCCTATGATGGTAGTACTTAAATGCCTCCCTTTTCCATAGAAAAACAAGTTATTTTGATAACCTTACATTGCTTTAGAAACTGAAACAGATCAAACAATGCAATGCCATTAACATGTGTGTTTAGACATTTATTGTCTTTAATTCATTAACCTATAATTATAATAATTATATTATTTTTGCATTTAAGGTTTAATTTAGAGTGAGAGATTACACGCATTACATGCACCATCTGTTAAAATCCTGCACGAATGAGAGAAAGAGTTTTCCCAGTACTACAGGTTCCTGGTTATCACACCAGTGTCACATTTTCTCATCATTGTGTCCCCATGTTTTGCCTCTGAAGTCTTCATTTGAATATCTTTATAAATGAATTGTGTTCAATGGCACTAAGTAGCTACAAACATACAGCTTGTTTATGCAACGGATGTGTAATAATAAACACAACATTCCTTGTTTTTGCTTTGGCAGAAATGCTTTTTTGCTTTCAACTGAAGCCGATTTAACATACTATAAGCTGGTAATATAAAATGTGGCACTTAGTGAAATCATGTTGGTCTGTGTTTTCGAGGATTGTTTTCGGCACATTGATGCTGTTTTAACTTGACTTAAGCCGTGGTCACAGTATCTAGAATTCCGAACAGTTGCGTGTCAAGGTGTAGTTATTGGAGGTTGCATCCCCTTAGTGCTCCTGCTGTTTGCGCTGTGAGCTTTCTAGGAAACAACAAGCTTTCATGTGCCTGATAGCTAGGAGGTAGGGCAGGTGAGAATACAGGCGAGACAGAGAGAGAGAGAGAGAGAGAGCAAGACAGAGAAAGGGAGAAAAGGAGATGGGAGGGGGAGGGGTCATGGCGGCTCAGACTCGCACTTCTGCTCCTTACAAGCATCCAATCCTCTTCTATCTAGTACCTGTCACACGCAGCCCGCAAAATGGAATTGACTATTGATTTCCCCCTTACCACAGGCCAGTGGCACAGGCAGCGGCAAGCGCTGGAGGGCCGGAGGTGAGGGAGGGAGGACAGAGCAGGAACAAAAAAAAAAAGGGGTGAGGAAGAGACAGTGAAGTGAGAGAGGAGGGAAAATACACTCTTATTAACTGCGGCAGGTCTGGAGGGATTGTGTGTAAGGAGTAGAAGTGAGGTGGAGACGGGGTGTGTAACTGTAACCCCAGCACAAACAACACCGGTGTTTATTGGACACCAGCGCAAGGAGAAATGGAGAAACAGTGAGCTACATTCTGTAGATGTGGATAGTGATAAATCATAATACAGAGGGTGGTTTGACAACAATGTTTGTTCGAATGCACCGTGGCATTATCAGGACTAAAATTAAAACAAGATCTTTTTTTTATCATTGTTTATTTAATTTATATATAGAACAATGCATTTTGTTGCGTTTCACTGGGTTGATCACTTTAACGACGGAGGAAAAGAAACTATTGTGTGTATTAATGATTTGTGATTAGCATGACAATTAGTTTGAAAATGTTACCCCACTGTATACAGACCACCATTCACTGCACACATACAGAAATTTCAGAGCTCCCCCTAACACAATTACAGCAGTAATGATTAGCTCAAGCACTCCTGGGATTCTGGATTGGTTGTACTGATGTACCTCAGACAGTATTTCACCTCACCAGTCAACTGCTAAAGATAACAGGATCTCTCAGTGGTACCTGAACTGAGTATGCAAAGTCTTTGGCCTGTAACTATTTATTTGGTGTTGTGTTAGATACCCAACTAATCCCTAAAACAGCAACAAACCCCCCAGCATTGGGACCCCAAGTCCTGGCTCTTGCCAAATGGAAAAGAAGCTGCCAAATGAGATCTAGACACACATCACATTAGAGGAGGTACAGGACTCGCTGTCATGGATGCTGAGGCAGCTGGTGGTTGTGGGTGAGGTGTCTCCAGAGTAATGTGTCAGGGATATAGTATGCTGCTGATCACCAGGCGAGCAGAGCGTAGGAGACTGGCAGGCAAGGCAGTCGGTGCTGGGTGCAGTGAAGGGTCCCTTTTTGCTCCTCTGCTATCAGCAAATAATCTCCCATCAAATTCAGGGGGAAATTAGCCAGCTCCAAATCTCGCTCGAAATGCCAGGCGCTTCAACCATGGCTTCTCTCCTCACAGATCTCTTTACTGATATAAAATTTCCTACTCTCTTTCTCTCTCTCTCTCTCTCTCTCTCTCTCTCTCTCTCTCTCTCTCTCTTTCACACACACATACACACACACACTATCTCTCTTTCTATGCTTATCTCTCTTTTCTTCTCATTCCCCCCTTTCGCATAGCTATCATTCTCTTAACTCATGATGTATGGCCATGGCTTCTTGTCTCTTCTGATTCATTTTTTTCCCCCTATTCTATTAATTTCTTTTCTTGTTTAACAGCGGCAAAAGACAGAAAGAAGAAAAAAAAAACATGGTTAATTGTGTCCCTTTGTTCTGTCACTTACTTTTCCATTTGCACCTGAAGAGAAAGCTTACAGCAGACCGTCTCCCTCCTTCTTGGCCGTGGAGGGATTGATTTATGGAGCGCCCGGGCTAACCTTATTCATTTCTCTCTTTGCTCAGTCGCCTTTCAGAAGATGAAAGCCAGTCGTGACGTGAGGTCCATACCAAAGAGCTGAGGGGAAGTCTTGTTTTTAATTATGCAGGTGCAAAGCAAACGCTATTGTGTTTATCATAATGAATGGCCAGAAGACTGTTATGACAGAGTGTCCATCGATTGTGCCTCACTTGTGAGCCATTCAGTGCCCGCAGAGGATGTAATCGACGGTATTATGGCATTTGAGAAATGGTATGACATAGGAAAATTGACTGCATAATTGGTGTGGTGCTTGGCGAGTGACCAACAAACAATAATGATCTACTCAGTCAAGCCGTGAAATCTGAGGGATTAGCGCCTTTAACTGAGTAGGGCTGCCATGGCAATGAGTGGATTGGAGAGGCAGCAGCGTCTTTCAGATGTATTACACCTGAGTGATCAGGAGCTTTGGCAAGATGTGCTGATTGGCAATACCACCCCTAGATGGCAGTGTCGCACCACTTGGCCTCTTTGGCTAGATTAAATGACTGCTACCTGTGACGAAGTTTAGTTATGCTATAGATAAATGGATTTCTATATGTAAATTCTAATAGGCCATACAACGGGCAAATAAGAACATGTCTAATAAAACACAGATTTTCTGTTTTGCTATGTACACATTCTGTCTTGTCAATGTCAATATACATTGTGACTACTTGTTTTCAAATGGCCATGTTCGCAAACTGTTTTAATGATTGTAAGCTGCAAATGCTTACATTTGAATAGACTTTCCTTTCCATATCAGCGCTTGAAATTGCTGTTTTTTTCTGGATCTAAACTGTGTCAGGTGATGTAAGATGCTCCCTTTTCACCATGGATGTCTCTGAAGAGTGTAGATCTAGCCCGGTAGCTTGAACTCTATTTAAACTGGATCATGATAAAGCCTTTGTAGCTAGGAGCAGGGGTGCACAGAGCCTGCATGGTGCAGAACTCCCTCTGTGATGAGCATCCGGTGTATGTTGGTTTTCAAGAGCCGCTTGATAGAAACGGGGGTCATCAGCATTTCTATGAGTGCTTGCATGGTGCTTCCAGGCACAGTGCAAACCAACTAAACGGATACCCCACAGCAGTATGCCTCTGTGTGCATCAGGTGCTGAAATGTAGATACATCTCTAGCCCGCATCCAGGGACTTTTTGAAGCCGTGTCACCTTGATTGGAGAGTTCCAGACGCAACAAGGTGAAACTCAAGGACAAAGCTCATAAAGCAGACCTGTAGTTTTTATAACTCACCCGAGTGTCATATGCTGTTGGACACACTAACAGGTTTATCGTGTCGGGAGATTTACATTGGTTCCTACTGTCCTCCAGTGGATCCCTAGAGGTAAACACTAAGGTTAAGTGTATAACAAACTTGCCGTCAGCCGTATTTTGTTGCTTTTTGTTTTCAGAATAGTTGTTAACATGGTAGTACTCTTTCAGCCACCAAAGACAGAGGTAAATTTAACTTAAGATTTACCCAAATGGAAATATGATGACAGACACTTCAGGTTGTTAGCTATTTGATTGTTCTATATTTTGCTGTGTTATGGCATACCAAAGTTTATCATCAGTTACACTCTAAGCTGTGACAAGAGCAATACTTCTATATACCACACCAAATACCACATTATGAAGAAATGCCTACATTTATGCTGCAATTCAGCAACACCAAACTGGCAATGTCAAACTGACAGTGTACTTTTACAAAGTGCAAGGGCTCCTGTTTTCAAGGGTTTCAGAAGGTAGTGTCCCCCCCATCTGAAGACAGTAAAAGTATCACCTGAGTGTTGGGAGCCTAATTAATGATTTTATTGCATCAGGACGGGAGGCAGGTAGGCCTTGACTTACACTGTGAGGGGACACCTCACAATATTGCAGCAGAGAGAGCCAAGGAGGCTTTTAATAATTCACCCAAATTATTTCTGTCAGCAGTGACAAGCTAAACGGCAGCTTGATTTAATTCTGTAATTGCACGTTCACCTTTGGCCCGCACCCACACATTTGTAATTAATAGGGCCTTCTATTATTTGAAAAGTGGCACCCCATGTAATGGAATTCAAATTGAAGGTGATGTGGACCTGAAAACGTATGGGCTAGCCAGGCCAATATGCTCACCTTATTGAGGTTGAGTCTTTGGTGGGGTTGGGGGGGTTGTGTTGGTTGCGGAGTGTGACCAAATACGGAAACCATTAAGCCTGAAGACAGTGATTGCATGTGGTGGAGAAACACTACTGGTCACATATCATTACTTTATGTTCAAATAAATTGTCTGTCCTCGATATCTAAGGGGGCAATTAAAGCTTTTGGACTGGCACCATGAGCTGAGATTTAAAACAACAAATAATATAAACAAATAAATCTAAAATAAAAATAAGAAAATAAATCTTAAACAATAATCTTAAAAGATTTGGGAAAAGAATGGTTAAAAAAAAGTTTGTAAGCCCTTTTCACCTTCAAACTGCAGACACAATCTGACACAAGCTCTGGAGACTGATCCGGGCACAGCTTGGTAATGAGGAGAAACATTGTGGGAGGCAGGAGGTGTGCATTTGTCACTGGTGTGTCGACCAGGGTTCAGCAGACATCCAAGGTCAAGCATGGTGAATCAGTGCCACTAAGTAGCCAGGCAGAAGGTGAGCACAGCCCTTGGTCACCTCTATCAAAGGTACAGCCTAATTTGTTGCCCTCTTTGTTGGATGTGGGTGGGAGGGCGGAGTGGGGTTGCATGTTTCTTCGTAACCTTAGTGACATTTGCCCTGCTATGATTGCCAAACAGCAATTTGAATGTAGGGGGAAACATCCTGAAACCTGCTTCACAATAAATCATGACCCCAACTGTTCTATGAGCAAATGAAAGGTAAATGGTAAATGGACTGCATTTATATAGCGCTTTTCTACTCCTACGAGCACTCAAAGCGCTTTACAATGTATGGGTTGGTTTCTGTTCATTTTTGTTAACCACTGCGAGTATGTATCAAAATCTATTATGCTTAATTTTGCAATGAGATGTCCTCTGAGAACAGAGGCTCCATAGCATCTATGCACAAAATCCAGTTATAATTGACAGACAGACAGACACACACATACACACACTTCCTTTTCCTGCCACCCCCACCTCTATGGTCACCTCTCCACCCCAAATTAATTCAGTAAACAAACTCAGCTGGAGCTTATGGGTTTAGGCTTTAGTGAGTGGCTGCCTAGCCTGCACTATTCTAGGTGGTACAGATTAGTCAGGCGGCGAGGTATTAAAATCGTCCTGTTGTTTCCTCCTTTCTCTCAACCCACAATGGGCACCATGGAGAATCTGGCTATAGCGGAGAGGTCCTTGTCTGTGCCAATGTGCCTGGCAAATGAGTCCCTGCTACTTTTCCATGGGTGGGCCAGCACGGCCTAAATCTGAAACCCAATTCTCTGCCCCCTGGCTCTGCCTATTCATTTGGACACCCCCACCTTTAGTGATCTGTGAGGCCCCTATAGAGAATTTTAAGCAGCAGTGCTGGTGCAAGTTCAGTTATACTCTCCACGACACACAGCTACAATGCCTCATGCATAAAAATCCATGCTATGAGATTCAAGAAACGATCAATATCCAAGAATACTTAAGCAAGAAGGGAACAATGAAAATAAATCATTTATTACATAAACATGGCACAGAAGGAAAGAGACGGAAAATTATGAGATTTCACTACTCAGTCATCTTGTTGAATCATTGCGGAGCGTCAAATTCTGTGCACCTCCAACATCATTTTTTTCATGTCTTTTTATATGCTGTAGGGGTCCAATTGTGCTATATATTTTTATATTGTCCACAGTCTCACCAAACCAACTACTTTTCTCCCATGGATCACAAGTGTTGAAGGGTGTCTTAGGTTTATTTCCACCATGAAACTTTACCTCTTTCGGGAGGCAGATCTCCTTAGAGTAGTGGTTTTGTAGTCCTTGAGTTGAAATAGCAATAGCAAACACTATGAATGGGCCTTAAAAATATTTATAGTAGACTTATATCTCACTAGTCTGTGTCAAGTCAGCAGTTTTTTTTCTACATACTAACAGTACCAAGACCTTGCCTGAGGATGAATGTCTGAGCAATAACAATTTCAGCAGTTATCACTTTCACTAATTTGTCTCACAATAAGTTGAGTAATGACAATCTGATGACAATACAAATTATATGGTAAACCATAAACTGATTTTTCCCACCCAACATGAATACAATGCAGTGTGATGTAAATTAATTAGAAAATGTGCCTGATCTGATTTAAAGAGGGGCTAAGCAACGTTCTGTTTTTCTCTCTCACAAGCTCCCTGTAAAGACCGCTGTATTGCATTGTATTGCACTGCATTCTATTGGAGGCGGACCGCGCTGCTGATCATTGCAAGTGCTGTATCTACCGCTATTGGCCACGGTGGCGCATTCTACACCGTTCGTTCGCCGTGTAATGACTCATTTTAGCATCCTAAACAGTATGAAACGGATTAATTAAATGAAAAATGTTGCATAGTGGGCCTTTAAAGAAAAGGTTTCTTTTCCCTGGGGGAAGTTTACTTAAGTGTGCTTATTTCTTAGCAATGAAAAGGCATAGTTTATCAAGAATAGGAGACCTGTTATGAACTTTTGGTCCACAGTCAAGGAAAGGAATAGCACAGGCGACTATAACTTCTGAAGGATGGGAAAAAGTTATTAAAAGTCCAGTCCGTTTTGATCTCTGCAGTACCATGGCTTCTGTTCTTTCCTCAGTGTGTGCCAAAACTAATAAAAAACTGTGGAGGCACTTTATTACTGGTCTTGGACAGGAAATTACAAACACACCTAATTGGCTCTGTTCTCCTTGGCAAACTGAGAGAGGCGCATGAGGCGCTGTTCTCTGCTCCTTCAGTCTGCACTGCGGGGACGAGGCGGAATGTTCAAACAGGGCAAAGAGACATAACACCATTATAATTAACAGTGACAATGTGACAGGCCTTTCATATCTCACCCTAATTACGAAGAGGGAAAAAATAAAAACTTTTCCCTGAGTACTATACGGATGACAAACCCCCAAACCAACAGCAGCAATGCGTGTGTGGCAGTTTGAGAGGTTGCTGTTGTGACGCCATCTTTGGCGAATGCTCATTTAAATGCCGGGAGTTCCACATCTGCGTGGTACCTCGCCGCCACCACCCCTACCCCCCCGAGCGTCACTTCATGTCTGGGGACCAATTAATCAGAACACTTCAATAGAGCTTTGGAATAAAAGGCAAGCCGTAAACTGCACCAGGCACTCAAAGGACTGTCTTGAGATAAGTGTCTATTTCCAACAGCAGAGGATAAAAAAAAAAATCTGACATTTTTCATGTTGACTTTAAAATAATATATATTTTTAAATATTTAAATTGGAATTTGGAACTTGGCTGCCTTTTGATTTAATATGAATAATTTTGTGTGTACATAGACACTCTTAGCAATTAGTAAGTGCTGTCAGGGCATTTTTTTTTGTTCGTATCACATCCTCATGTCCAGCGTGAACTGCCTCGAATTGTTCCCAACGTATCTGCAGGCCTCCTTTCTTTCTCCATTTAACAGTAGCAGTGCAAAGAATCCCTTTCTTTCCGACGTCCCAACTGAATGGCAAATCTGTATGTCTCCTCAGCCGTTTAAAGACTCTAAGCACTCAGCTGAATGGGCAGGATCTGTGGCAGATGGCATCTCAGAATGTCATTAACATCAGAGGCATCTTTGATTAATTGTAGGAAATGACATTGATGACTGCCATCAATCTTAAGCAGGTACTCTGCACCTGTCAGCAATAGGAACCATTGAAGGAGCACTCATTAACAAAATGAGGTGGTTACATGGCCGTGTCTACATGTAGGCATTGCATGGACTGGACTGGAGTACAAGAGGTTTTTGATCTAGATCATTAGTGTCATCAGGAAGTGTTTTTATAGTATATCCAAAGCTTAATATATTCTAGTTTGACAGTTTGCAACACTATCAGAAATTGTCAGTAAGTAAAGTCCAAAATTTGTTCATGCTGGTTGAGCCTAATTGACTTTAAACTTGAATTAAAAAGCACAGTTTGGCTTTTGTTTTTGAAAGATCTACTCTGTCTGAAAAGCTAGTCCAGAAAGCCCAGTCAAGTACCATCTGGATGGCTCAGTATGACCGGCTGATATGGCTTGACAGTGGAGGGTTCTGTGGTTGAACATGAATACTTGGTCTATTGTTTGAGGCTAGAAACTCAACAGATCCACTGATGGGGAGAAGCCCTGTGGTTCTCAGAAGTGGCTAGCTTCCTTATGCTGTACAAATGTGGGTACTGGGAACTTCACTTCCTCTTGGAGCCTTGGAACAGTGATTGTCTTGTTGCATTGTTACTCATAGTTATTTCTTTCATCCCCATCAAAGCCAAATCCTATGAAGGCCCTTTTCAGTCACTGAAACAATGGGGAAAGGTTCAGAGATAACACACAGGTCTTGAAACAGGCAACTGCTCTCATTGTCATCCCTCAGAGCACCGGGCCATGTTTAATAGGGCTATGGTCAGGGCGTTGATAGCCTGTGTTAATGAGCAAGGTACAGCTGGCGCACAAAACCCCACGCTGAGTTTATTGATGGCTGCAACCAAAGACATACACATCCTGACACAAACAAACTTCAGGCGTGGCGTACTGCTTCTCCAATTCACCGCCCCTCACCACCCCCACCCCCCACAACCACGTTGTCGGGTCTGCCTGTCTCCCATAAAAAAACGTTGTCGGCTCATTCAGCACAAGGTTATCTGTGTTACGAGAGTGACCAAGATGTTACGAGGATGTGTAAATCTACAATGAGCCTCTTAAAGGGGACTCTTGGCAGAGGCTTTAAAAATCAGAAACCATGTTGTCTTCTCACAACACTTTTGACAATCTACAGGAACACCACAGATGGGATGCGTTGAGTGTGGGAAATGGGGGCGCGAGGTGGGAGGTGTGTGTGTGTGTATGTGCTGGTGAGGCCTCGTCAGGTGGCAGCAGCAGAGTGGGCGGGGGGGGGGGGGGGGGGGGGGCGTTTACACCTTGCATGTCAGGATAACACACTACACTCTCACTCCTCCAAAAGCCAGATGTCGGGTCATAGAGGATGATGAGAGGAGATGGCTGCAGAGGATATCACTGTGTTGGCCCATATGTTTGGTGGGCTTCGGGGACAGGAGGGAGGGAATGGGGTATTTTTGGCCCTGCTTCCATGGCTTTGTCACTGCCACTGACCATCAGTGACATCATCCACCTGTTTTCCTGATCAGGTACTTGTGGAGTCATGCCCATACGTGAGGGGTGGGTGCGATTTATTCATTGCCCAGCTTGAAATATGGGAGGCAATCGGGGAAGAAAATGCCCGCAGTGTTTTGCGCAATGGTTTTAATTAGCAGTTTTTGCCAGTTTTGTTGTCTAATTACATCGACTGCTTCCAGAGGGCCATGGGTCAAGATGTAACCTGTCCAGAGTTTGACGTGTTTGGGAAACATAAAGTAGTTGCTAACAGCTGGATGTGACACAGTGTATTTTCAATTAGACAGATTTTCTGCTGAGCTGCACACTAAAAGAGAACAAAAAAAAATAAAATAAAACAGTTTTAATTGGCTGTGCTAGACAAAAAAAAATACTGCCTACTTAACAGAAACTGGTCCAAGTCCGACATCCCTGTCAGTGAGTCACACAGTATGTGTAAACAAGCATGTCAGCACCCATTTAAAGTGATAGCAGGACGCATTTGTGTCCTCAAAGCATCAAAATAATACACTGGAGCTCTGAAGTGCCCATCAACATGGCAACTAAACTCAGGTCAGCTGTCTGGTTTGCAGTTGTTGTCCCAAAGAAGATGTAGAGCATGTCCAGCATGACTGTGGTGATGGGCTAAACTAAGTCAAATTATTATTCTAGGTTCAATGTGATTTTGCTTATATATGCACAAGATCAGAATACTTTTTTTCTTTCTTTCTTTCTTTCTTTTATATTTAGGGAACGGAAACATGCCGATCCATGGAAAAATCGGAGGCCATTCCACTTACTTCATTCTGCATGCAGGGAGTCATAGCCTATTTGAGAGTTGCTCAGTCAGGCACTAAATTAAAGATGCACTTACATTACCAGTTCAGAGCAGGTGCGCATGTGACAAGAGTAGCAATCCACGGGGGGACAAAGAGAAGGCCTGTACACACATGGCAATAATTAAACTGTATCTGAGATGTCCACTGACGACATGAACCGACATCTCACACTTAATGTAAACAATGTCTTAGGTTATTTAAAAGTCATAGGAGTTTGCTATGGCTCTCTCATAGGGACAGCTTCTGAGTGTATCTTTGAATTGCACATGTGATGACACAAGGACATAATTTGCATTCAAATTGTTAGATTGAAAACTCTTCAGCACAATGCTCAAATGTGTGTGTTTATGTGAGTGTGTGTGTGTGTGTGTTTGGTGGGGGGGGGGGGGGGGGGTGATTGTGGAGGGGGTAATGGTTAGAGGACATGTTTCAGTGTTATTTTGTATGCGTTGCCTTTTTCCCCCAGAATGCAACATATTATCTGAAAACAAAAGGGGAAGAGAGTAGCAGAGGGAGGAGGTGAGGCAGAAATGGAGGAACAGGACAAGTGGGTCTGATTGCTTGAAAAATACACCTTACATAAGAAGAGGTAAAATGGCCTTAATCACAGCAGCCAGTGTTCAGCTCTGCTATTACAGGCTGCCAACAATTACCACAAGATGTGTAAAATCCCACTTTGGACCTGCATTGTCTTCACCTCGAATCTCTGGAAAAACATGATGTGCTCGTTAATCTCCAGTCTATTGGAGAAAGGGAACGTTTGCAATGTGTTGTTGTGCTGCAGAGGGCCGTGGAGAGAAAACACAAGGCATAACTTTTTAGAGAGACGAGAGATTTGAAACTGCTTCATTTGATGCAAGCCTACCATCCAGGCTGCTGTTCGGGGAACAGTCCGAGATTCACGCTAGTTAGGAGGATCGGACAACCCACACACTGTTACGCAGCACACAAGCTAAACCGGGGTCGCCTCTGACTGTGTCTCTTGGGCTGCTTTTAACCTCTCCGCTCTTTGACCCATCAAATGAATTCCTCTGCCAGGCCAGCAGAGAGCTACTCTCAGTAGAATATTTACATTTCAGTGCCTATATTTCCTATTGTTCCTGATGGTGTGCGATATTCCCTCAACTCATTCATCATTCTGAGTGATTCGCTGTCGAGGGAGGCTTCAGAAGTGCTTATTTTAGCCTTTCCTCAGCAGGAAGGGCAACAAAAACATATAGCATGTCAGAGCCTGGAAAGATTCTCTGTATTTGCCCTGTAAGATATGCATTTTATTATTTTGTGACTTGCCAATGGGAAAGATTCACACATCATCATGGTAGAAGACTCATCAGAAACACGACAAGTGAGTAAATCACCAGCAGGGGAATAAATAAGAGAGGGCTCACCAGAGAGTTTAATGGGAGGGAGGAGAGCCGTGCTGCACCTTCAAGTAGAAGTTAATATTTCAGCTCTTGTTTGCCTCAGAAGGTGCAGATCCCCATCAGGAAACTGATGTACTTTGATTAGGAATGGCTGAAGTTGAAGATTCTCAGTGTGAGCCTGTGTGCTGAGCAAAAAAAAATTATTTTTTTCCTTCTTTAAAAAAAGAAAAACTCAAGGAAAGAGCTGAGGAAGATTTAAGTCATGGCGTATATGAACAGCATACCAAGCTAACCAACAGGTAACATATATTGCACAACAGTTTGGATGGATAGGTGGATGATAGATGGCTGGCTGGATATGAGAATGGATGGATGGATGGATGGATAGATAGAGAGAAATATAGATAGATAGATAGATAGATAGATAGAGAAATAGATAGATAGATCAATTGATAGACTGATCGATCCTTTTTATCCAGAAAGTGACAAGCCTTTCAATGAAAATTGGGCGATGGGCAACAGAAGGCAACAAGTGGAGGCGATTTAATCACACGTCGCCGAGTGGGCACATAATAGAAAGAAAAACGGTCTATTTTATGCAAATATTGGGCGACAAATCCAAGCAATTTTTTTATAATAGCCTGAGAATGGATGGATGGATGGATGGATAGACAGATAGCCTAGGCATGACAGCTGCGTTTAGTGCAAGTGTATTCAACATGGCGGACAATTTTATATATCTAAGGAGTTAACCATTTTCCATGATTTGTCTTTTCATTTCATGGAATAGTAAACACAAAATGTCAGTTTCCATTAGTTTCATTTCTCTCTTTCTCAGAGAAAATGCTGATGTGAAACAATTAGTTCCCTTTTTTACTTATCTAGTCTCTACTATTAATGTAGTAGTTTTCCCTCTTCACCAGATGCTTGTATTGCAGACTACTGGAGCTCACAATTTTTCACCCTGGGGCACCCAGTCCTGACCCTCGTTGATCTTAACCATAGCAGAAAAGACAATTATCTTTGCAGAGTTGTAATGAGAGAAGAGACAGAGAGTGAGAGACTGAGAGACAATGCTTGGTATTAGCTGAAAGGCTTCAATGCCGCCAGCGTCACAAACAATTCCAACGAACACCCTGGCAGTAATGGAACGGCGGGGCATAAGTGTAACGTTCCGGTTAAAGATTTATATTATCTCCGACAACAATTTCTCAGATTTATTCCTCCCCTCTCTGTGCTAGTCTTTGCTCATGTACACCCCAACCCCCGGTGTATGACACTGTTAATCTTAATCACATTCGGCAGCGTCTCCTCTCCTCTCTCAGCGTGGCCTACTGTCCTGGGGGAGCAGGCAGACTCCGGCATCTTGGCTGCTGTCCCGTTCCTGACAAGCCAACCACAGTGGGGTTTGTCTCGTTAGGCCCGACAATTCTCCGCTAAGTTGAACTCAGCCAGGAAATAGTGAAGAATGTCGTTGTTTTTTTGGCATTATATATTGTCTGTGAAAATAATGAAGAATTGAGTTGAGGGAGAACAAAAGACCTACCGAACAATCTCAACAGTAAAGAAATCTGATTATACTGATTAAATGCAGAAAATCTAACATAACAAAGTCCTCGACAATAGATGTGTGAACATAAAGGATCTGTTATTTAAATAGCACGCAGTGGTTAATTAAAGATACAGCATAGTTTTTCAACAATCATCATTGACCTATTCAAAAGGGCAAAAGAAGGTAGTGGGAGGCAACAGTGGCTTCGCAGTAATCTGCTGTGGAGTCGTCCTTCCTGTTACAATATAATTTATCATCCTCGAGTGTCTGGTCCGTTCTCCAGAGCATGCATCGTTTCCACTCCCCGTGTGCACAGTGGGCTGGATGAAATTGACCTTGAATTTGACTGCAAGAGGCTATTTGGTCCATATGCTCTTGTACACAGCTAGCCGTTACGGATTAGTGTTTGCCCCATCAACAATGTCTATTACGTGTGTCTCTGTTTGTGTCATATGTGTGTAGTGTATTTATTGTAAATATATCCTGTCCCATAAGTTCAAACTACACAATGTCAGATGAACAGGTGATCATTAGCTGGTTCATTGATGCATTAAAAATGCCCATCTCAAGGGTTTCCCCAAACAGCTTAATAAGCAGGGCTTACTGTCTGCAGTCAGTGAGTTGGCAGACAGTTCGGCGCGTGCCAGTCAGTGCTAAGGCCCCTCGTTCTGTGAGGCCCTCAGCGCTCCATGAATCGGCCAGTTCCCAGCGGCTCTCGGTTGGGATGGGCTCTCTCACCACTGGGCGCACACCTATGTGGTGCACGGGCCATCTGTCTCATCTGATGTTCCCCATGCCTCAGACAGGATGTGCCGGGTTGGCACGCTGTGCCACACCACGTGGGTAACATTTGGGCATGGCAAGGTCCATTGTAATTAAATTAAAGCACAAACCCGAGTAGCCTAGTTATATTGCCAAATCTAAGGCCGAATATGGTAAATTTCCAAAATAAAAACAAACAAAGAAATCATTAAAGCTTTAATACAGGAGAATTGTGAAAACTGTATCAGTAGCCAGAAAGGGTTATTTAAATGTTAATGTTAATGTTATTTACATAAACATTATATTTTTGGTAAAAAAGTAATGTAGAAATGACATCAGGGTGAAGAGACACTAGCTATTTCTATATTACACCGTTTTTTGATGTCCTGTAGAGCTTCTGCACTAAAGCAAGGTCATAGTCATTTTCAGGCCAAAAAACCCATCACGACTGATATTAGCACTAGCCGCAGAGGCACCTGAAAACAGCTAAGCAGGCTAATTTGGCCCCTGGGAGGCTCTCCTCCGTGAAACTCCTCCTGTGTATGCTTATCACATAGTTCTCTTCTTCGTTCGAGGTGCCCTGCATCTGTTAGGGAAGCAAACAGGTCTGGGATTGATGGGAACACCTGCGCTCTGTCAGAGGAAGCCACTCTTGGGACACAGAGACTATTTCAGCTTCAAACGTACACTTGCGTTCCAGCGCTGTCAAGTAGAGCTGGTGATTAGTGGTCGGGATGAAATCTAAACTGAAAACTTGGTTTGAATTTGTTTATATTGGGATTTGTCCGAATGGAAACTAACATGTCTAGGTTAAATGTGAACACAGAATTAAATGGCAAAATCTACATGTGATTGTGTGTTTTTTTTTGTCAAATTAATTTCATGTCAAATGAACAGACTCGAGTCAACATGGAACATGTTACGCTAATGTACGGTATTCTGCATTGATTTATTTTAGTCTTAGACCGAAAAGCAAGCTCTGCAATTCACTACCAGCATCAGACTTGAAACAGCATACTCAACTGAGCACACAGTAAGGAGTATTGATCAGGCTTGCAGGAAGGGAAGCAAGAAAAAAAGGCTGCTAACCCCAAACCCCCCCACGCCTCTCAAAACACACACGCACGCCAGGTTTGAGTTTTCTGCTGGGATTGGGAATGTGTTTAGCATCTACAGTATATGTGTGTCAGTGTGTGTCTGTGTGAAGGCTGACCTCTCCAGGAGGAAGGAGAACCTAACCTAGAGAGAGTCCTCTCTTTTCCCATTGACCCAGAGAGCGAGTGAGCTACCACCACACTGTTTCTCCCTCAATAACATCATATTGACGTGAGATGGCCTTCTTGTGGAGCTTCTTCACTCTCCTCACCTGAAACTCCAGCCAGGGCTAAAACTGATATTATATTTATGAGAAGGGCTCAAGGTGCATACGTGTGTGTGTGTGTGTGTGTGTGTGTGTGTGTGAAAATGCAGTGATGTGTGCTAGCTCTCTATGCACGTACATTCTTTGGCCTTGTGCCTCAACATGCTAGCAGAATGAATGCCCTCTCTATCTTTTGATGTGCTAGGTAGCATCTGCTACCAGACCCTTCATAAACAGATGCATGCAACAGCACTTGTACAGTTTATAAGCTTATGCAAGTCTGGCCCTGTGTGTGTGTTTATGTGTGTGTGTGTGTGTGTGTGTGTGTGTGGGAGGCATGAGTGGAAGCGAGGTCAGCAGGGGCCTCTGGCAGTTCTACTGGGTGGCAATGCCCAGCCAGCCCACCCGTCAAACTCCCCCTCGTCATCGTTGAGAAGGACGCCGCCGAGGGGGGGAGAGACGGGAGGGCAGTCTTTTAGTGAGCAGTCTTTGCCCACAGCGCTCAGAGTAGACACACAAACACACACACACACACACAGAACGCAAACGGGGAAGTGTGAAATGACCGTAGGTGATCTGTCTTGGCATTTGTTATTCATCCTGATGCACTCTTTTCCCTACTTTGAGAGAACAAAGCCCGTCTGTGTGGTTTGCATCGACTCAAAAAATCGCAAACTTCAAACCGCCATCCTGTCTCCCCACTTTACACCACCACCACTACCACCATTACCAAGTGCCAACCGCGCAGCAGTCCTGCAGGGTCTGCAGCTTGCTGTTCCTCATCACAAGCATTGATCTGTGTGCAGTCAATGACACGTGATGAATAACATGCTTTATTTACACCGATAGGTGGCTCACATCACAGCAGTCACAAGGTTTAAGCCCAAATGAAACCTGATTGGATCACTTGATCAAAAGCTACAGAGGATCGGCCTAAGGTCTCCGCTCACACATTTCCCTTCCAAGGACTAAATGGAGTTTGATGGTGCTTGTGTAGGCATACCATTGATCTAAGCACGAATGTCCTGGACTTACATGAACTTCAAGTCACTTGCTATGGTAGGCTGTTTTGAGTAGATGATTGACAACCAATGAGGAACATGCAAACCTGTTTCAACATTTCAATGGAGAAACAAAAGTCATTTAGCTACCACACCCTAAAGAGTGGCAGTAGCATTTCTGAATTGCAAAAGCACTTGACAAGCAATTCCCTTGACATGCGACCAAGCCAGTTGGGTTTCTGACAAACAATGGGGGCCATTCATCAAGCAAGGTTGCAGTCTTGCATTGAAGGTCAAGACTGCAATAAGTCTGTTTTTTTTGTTGTTCTTGTTGGGGGTTGTGGCAGGGTGGCTGGGGTGGTAGAAACACAATGTTTCCCAAGGGCACCGGGCTGGATCAATGGGCCCAGGCTAGAGCACTGTTGTCGAGTCTGCCAACTCTCCCTCTCTCTCTGTGTCAGCGGTTAAATTAAATCACACAGGTGATCAGTACTGCGCCAGGGCCGTCTGATTGAATATTCCACTTTAAGGAGCCCTCTGTGGCTCCTCTTTCTCCCCCTCAGAGAGAGAGAACGCAGGAAACCGGGGCCAGATCGATGCGCTAACTTGCATGGCATGCAGGGGCTCATCCGCACTGATAAACAAGGAGAGCGACATCAAGGGGACCCCCTGGCAGGGGTGCAGGGGCAAATTTAATGGTGTCAATCACAAACATCGAGCATCTGCTTCAGGGACATTAGCTCCCCTACAAGGGCAGCTAATATAACCAGACTATTGCCCTTACTAATAATACCATTACTTTGTAGTCACACTTTGTTAGAACAACCTGCTGCAGACTAGCACATGCATGCTGGTCCTTTAAGATATTCACAGTTAAAGGCCAACTCATAGTGCTATTCTTCGAGGTCACCAGGTGCTGTCTGTAGGAAAAAGAATGGGAGAATTTGATTCAAAGTGATTCACAAAGGAACTTTTTTGTCATTGTCAAAAACTCAGTTTTTGTGATCTTTTCATTTAGTGTTAACTGTCAGTTAATTTTTCCATCTGCATTTCACTTAACTTCTAAATTTGTATGCACTGTTATACTGAGTGATTAACATGGTCAACATTTTCTAATGTAGCACTGGCAGCATACAAAAGCCTAACTGCGGTGTCAGCAAAGCCCTTTTTTTATGCATTCCTGCTAACGCTCATCTATTGGTTTCTGGAAAAGGACAACAGTCCTGTTCACAGCACACATCTTGGCAAGAGATTCTTTGGGTGAAATAATTAGCTGACTTTTTTTTTGTCTGTGCAGCTCAAGCGAGACTAAACTCATTTCATGGCAAAGGAAACAAATTTCTCTCTGAAATGCCACCGGCACAGCGGGGGCCAACCCTTAGCATTTCACCACTCAAAACTGTAATTACAAATAAATCTGGAACAAATGCCAATCCTGACCCACCCCCTTACTGCCACCCACCATCAGCATAAGCCCAACAACAACATGCACACACACACACACACACACACACACACACGTGCATACACACACACACACACGCGTAGTCTCTCCATACTTGACGGATGAGGCGATACCACCCCTTGGTTATGGAGCTACTTGTTTAAGCTCCTTGAGAGCTCCTGCTTGACATGAGGGGTTGAAGGGAGTTTAAAGGGCCGGCCATTCATTTCCAAAGCTGACACGCCACCATAACGCATCCCATAAAGCCACAGCACTCTGCAAACCTCGCTGCAGTAAAGGTCCATTGCGGATTATCGCAAGCATCTATGGCCTGCGAAAGGGATTCACGGAGGTACAGATGGTATGTGGATGCTTTAATTATCTTTCCATTTAGCGTACACCACTAAGTGAAGCCCACGCTAATGTATTCCACAGAGCAGTCCCTCCGGCACTGAACACAAAATGAAATTGCACGGAATCCTGGGGTGAGACGATCTTTTTTTTCTACAGGCAGTAGGATGTTTATCTTTTTTATTAGGATAACATTATCAGTTTTCGTAGAACTCCCCGAGCATTAGTATTGTTGGTACTGGCGTCACTGCTCGTCGTGGGGACGTTCAACATAAGCACGAGTGTACAGAAACTCACACAAACACCCAAATATTTGCAAACCCTACATGCACAAACACAAATGCACACATACGCACATACACACACACACACATGTACGCACAGAAATATTTTGAACACACGTGTACACAAATATCCACCATTCTCTCTGTTATTGTCTACAAATTAATATACACAAACACCTATGAACATTCCTGTCACATGAGCTCATAAGTACCTCCCCCTACCTTGGGCCAAACAAATATACATAAACACCCTGTACACACACACACACACACACACACACAGGCAATCCAAGCCTCACAAACTAGCGTGGCAAACGGCATGTAAGTCACTGGTTTTGCGGCTGCTCTTCGAGTTGCTAAGCATGCACCAGTGAACTACTACTCCTCTTCCTCCCAGGCTAGGCTTCATCACAGGGTCATGAGGCGAGTCACAGACAGAACCCAGGACACATGCAAGAGCCCACACGCTCTCATTGCTGCTCCTTACAGTGTCTTCCTTCCCCCTCATGATAGGCCGGGAGTTTCCTCGAAGCGGCAAGGTTTGATTGAATGTGATGTTTTTCTCAGTGTGCACTTAATTGTGTCACTGAATTTTAAAAAGGCACAGAGAGGCGGAGAAAATTAGTGCGCTTCAAATCCACAATCAAAACGACGCTTGAGACTCCTAAGTGACACCATTCAGAGTTTTGTTGGCTGGTGCCGTCGCCTTGACTTCTTTCAACTTGACGGTGCACCTGCATGCCAGACTTGCAGGGGAGTGTTTCGGCGCTGTTTGAGTGGCGACCTCAAGATGGCACTGTACAACTTCAGCTGAGACGGCTACCGCAGGGAGGACTATTTGCTCATCCTGCTGGGATGCAGTGAGTTACCAGGAAAAGACAAAAAATGAAGCCTTGTTTCTCCTCCTTTTCCATTACTTTCCTCGGCTGCCATCTTAAACCCACACCATTCAACTGAGTAAATTTCTGCTGTCAACACAGTGCCAAGGCCCGCATGTCAGGTTTTTACGGTTTTCTTGAGGTTCCTGCAATATGAAACATTATTTCCAAACAGCTGGTTTATCTAAGAATACTGGCTAAGGCTAAGGAGGCTATGAGATAAGTCTTGTTTTATTTTTACATATTGTATACGGTTTGATCATTACCATGTTTATAATCAGGTTTGACAAATAATCTTTCATGAGGCCAGGATTTTAAATTGATAAAATTGTTTTATGAATGAACAATGGGTGTAATGTGTGCAAAGCAAGGCTTCATAAGCCATTGTCTAAAATCATGCTATAGCAAACATTAGGTATACATAAAGAAAGATTGATTACACATCTGTATATGCATACACCCGCCTTATCTGTATGTGTCTGATTCCCTCCAGATCTTTGGGTCATCACAACAACATTAGTACAGTAACCTTGTACACTGTAAAATAAAGAAAAAAAAGTAAATAAATGTTTTTTTTTTGTGTTGTCGATTGTTTGGTCTTTGTCATTAAACCCTTACATTTTTCTTGTGCAGAAAAAGGACGTCCTGTGTTCATGACATTGAAAGCACAACAGCAATCATCACTGTTCTCCATATTCTAAATCGGAAAAGGTGTGTGTATAATTCACAGTAAATTTAGAAGGAAGTAAATTTGGAAGGAAAGTTGAAATAATTCCTGATCAATCTAAAGAGCTTCTCTGGGGCTCAAGTGCCCCTCACTGAGAGAATCCTGGTTTACAAGACGACTCAGAGAGCTACACGCTGAAGAAGAAATTCACTATGAGTCAAAATACTCTATGGATGACAGCAAACATTAAGCTACATGGCCTAGATATGCAGAATCACACATTTGTCAATTTTGTTGTAAACTGTATAACACTTCCAATCCACACACATTCTATATAAACTGCAGCAGTAGCACAATCGCTTGCTGTGTGTGGCATGATATTGAAATCCACTGTCACTAATCCACTTAAAATGCATCCAAAACCTATATTTCAGAAAGTCAATGTGTGTCAAAAAAATGTGTGTGTGCATGTGTTAAAACAGAGCATGCTTTTCGACAACATAAAGGCTGGACTTCTCTCGTCTTGAGGTAGCCACGGTCGTCACCTCTCCGAGCTTGACTGACTGGTGCAGTCAGGTCTCCCCAGCTGCAAAGGCGGAGGCAGCGCTGGAGAAGAGACTGATAAGGCTCCAGGCCTTTGCACCTAGGCTTATCTCCCCTACACACTCCTTGTTCAAAGAGATTTGTCCAGCCGCGCTGGAAAGCGGTGAAAATGATATTGTTCATTTTTTCCCCTCTCCCCCTTCCTCTTTTTTCTTCTTTAATTACTGCAATTTCTCTTTGATACACTGGCCCAAGGAACCTTGTGTGTGTGTGTGTGTGTGTGTATGTTAGTGGGCAGAGAGTCAGGAGACACCAAGGGGCAAAACGCACCTGCAGCGTGTTAACATCCGCCCCTGTCCTCAGCGAGCAGACCTTAGCGTCAAAGGACAAAGGCAGGTTTGTTAAAAGACTTGCTGTTTGCTTGGACTGTGTGTTGCTCGGGTCCCTGTATGAGCCTGGCACATTATTTCTGCCTCAGCCTCCATTCAAATGCCTTAAATCCCCACAGTAAACAACGTTGCTTTAGTGTTATTTGTGCACGAAGAGTGATGATGGCATTGTGCGCCTTTTATGTGATTGTGTTGTGGACCATTAAGCCCCCAAAATAATTGAGTGCTCAAACCGATAAGATTTACAACATGATGGAGCTTCGCATCACGCAAATATGAGGTGCTGAGGACGCCGAGTGAATATGGGCTTGGAAAAAAAGAGTGTCAGTTTGTTTTCAAGCCAGCAGCTCAGCATCGAGGCGATCAAGCTGTGGGTCATTAACGTGTGAGTCCCTTTAGAATACTTTCTCTCTAGTGACGGAAGTGCATTCATTTTTGACAGGGAAAAAAGAACTCAAGTCAAACAAGGAGAATAGCATTTTTATGTGCAATGGAAAATGGTTCCAAGGGAGATTTTTTTTCAAGCTCATCAGCAGAGGCTGTTTTTGATAGATGCAACATTTCATGCCAAGGAAACAAAAAAATCAAGCTCGTCTGCCTGCCGAAATCAGACGCTTTGATTGGAACTGTTGGAATCTGATAATGCAAAAACCTGAGGAAGATCCACCGAAACTGAAGTATGTGATCACAGGGGCAAAGATAATTCTTTTCCCTGCTTCCCGAGTCCAGGGTTTTTTTTTTTCTTTTTTGGCTGCGGTTAGTAATTGTCTAATGAGCCAAAGCAGATTAGGGCAGATTCAGAGCTCTTATCTGCATACATCCCTTTTGTGGCGAGGCCCACTACAAGGCTTGAAATGCCATTTAGACTTAGCCTCCGTGCCAGTCACATCTCAGCTGCCTCAGATAGAGACCAGATAGCAAACATCCCTCTCACACAGGAGCACCGGGTTCCTTCTGGCCCTCCTCTCTCTCCAGCATCCACACAGAGAGGCTCCTGAGTGACGTGGGACATCAGACCACGACAAGAAAAGTCACACAAGGGGGCAAAACCAGACAGCAAACAAGCAGTGGCAAGGGCTCAAGATTAAAGAGGTCAGATCTGAAAAGGTCGACGGCAGGGCACCCCATGTCACCACTGCTCCAGCCTCTTCGCAGCCTCCGGTGGAGATCTCAGCCTCATTCCAACAGTGTGGATCCTGCCAGTCACTTAGACGGCACACCCCGGCACATTGCAGATGGAGTTTTTAGAAGTATATATGCGTGAGCTCTGTAATCATTGTCAGTGATGTCAAGCAAGCTCCCATTCAATTTCCAAACGAACTTCTGCACGAAACATTATGCTGTGGTGTGCTATTCTCATAATGATAGCACTGGTTCAACTTTTCAACTTTGCAAACAGCCCCCCTCCCACCCAAACCACCAGCACCATCCGCTTTGACAACCTCACAAAACACATGCAATCTGGGAGCAACACAGAGATATATCTTATTCATCGCCTCAACAGATGTGCCCTCACTTATTGATGCCTGTGTAAAATGGTGGATGTGTTTCAGTGCCTGTTGACAAACTGCATGTTTGTCAACGTCACTGCAGTCACATCAGCCCCCGATGGGGGGTTTCTAGGGGGGAGGGATGCACGGGTGGGTCGAGGAGGACGCAAGGCAGCTCTTTGGATTAGAGTCCCTGGTGATGGTCACAGTGACAGCAACAACTGAAGGTTAAAAACTTTGCCTCCTCTTCCTCCCCTACAGGCAGCTGGTCGAGCTGTCACTGACACTGTGTCAAGTGGCAAGTGTCTTAGAGGGATTTGGGAGTGTCTGTCCCAATGATGGTGCTGCCTTGATCACTTACTCTGACTCTAGGCTTACCTCAGGGCTCCAGCGAGACTCCTGGCCTCCACCATGACACCGACAGTTCTCCTACTCAACTAGCAATGAACTCTAGAGGCAGGCGGCTTCAAATGTGTCATTTGCTTTGATTGCTAATATTTTTACTTTCCTCATCTCCATTTCATTCTCAGGTCTTGTTGAAAAAGTGACTTTTTTCAGTTGATAATGATTTACTTAGCATTTTAATTTCGAGTGGCTCCTTCAGCATATATCCTTTATGAGGGAAAAGAAAAGTTTTTACAAAAAGTGAGTCATACACCAGTTTCCTCAGCTAAAATAGGAGGATGTAATTTGAAAGTATTGTGAATTACAAAGAGAGGAGGTCAATAAATGTTCATCTGACACTCATCACTGGAGCAGGGCTTAACAACAGATGATTTGTAGAGTGACAAAGAAAAAAGTATGCTGTCTCGATTGTGCTACCTCTTGTCTTTGTCACAGCTGAAAGAAAGAGAATACTTATAGCTTGCCCAAAGCACCCATATTGATCCTTTTTCAACAATAATAATACACATTCATATCTCGAGAAAGCCTGTCACCTCTCACTCGATTATCATCACTCCGCTTTTTGTCTGATGTCTTCAGCCATGGGTAAGTGACTGAGACGACCGATCGGCCCTCGCACCCGTCCTCATACATTGTGTGTCACAGGACAGTTCGGATGCTGGTGGTTGCCGATCACAGGGGCTGGTGTGAATTGCTCTCTGTCAGGGTAGAGCAAACCAACCAAAGACTCGGTGCTGTTTTTTCTTTCTTTCATTTCTTTGTTGGTTTCGAGCCGGAGCTCATGCTCCAGTATTGATCCTCCCTCTCTGGTCTAATCAGTAGCCTTGTCACATTGCAACAAAAGTAAACCCAGTCAAGATGAAAGCAATTTAGTTCAGCATATGGGAGGTGGCGCGCTAACGCCTGTGATGCTGTCCCTGCCACACACCTTTGAAAACAATGCTGTATCATCAGAGCCACACATCTAGCGTTCACCTCCTGTCCATGTCTCTTCTTTTGTCTCTTTGAGCGTGTGTTTAGTTGACACTTCAAGCCACCTTCTTAGAGGAAACCTGCCAGGCCCGTAGACCACAAAATGTGGCAGCTACTTTAAGTTAAAAGATCCAATATTAATAGATCTGACAAGGTGTCCTGAGGAATATTTTTGTCAGGGAAATGAGAAAATGTATTTTTAGAGCCACCTCTGCACCAAAGCGCCACAAAGTTCAGTGTCACTCTCGGAATTGAAACAGATAGAACAGCCGTTATGTATTGCTGTAAATGTCCTCTTAAGGATTAGTAAAAGCTTGTAGGTTCAGTGCTACAGGCTACTGTTACATTAGCAGCAATCACATTTGAAGGGCTCCTTCTTCTAGTTCGAGTGAGTTCAGACAGTCCTAGTTTATATTTCTAGGATGCAGTGTTGAGATGAATTCAGTCATTAACAGCAGTCCCCAATAGCCATTATCTCCAAGATACAGTTCTCCAGTAGCATGATGCTTCCTCTGTGCTCGGTGTGTTCGTTCAGTAAGTGCCAATTGCATTCTCTGTCGGTGGAGAATCACTCGATCATTAAATGCGAGGCGCTTAGGCAGCGTTATAATGAAGATGTGGCAATGGAGCAATCGGTCCACTTAGCTAGGGCCCAACTGCTGAGACCTATGGGTAAAAAAAAGTGAGTATAGTGAGTGAGGGGGAAAAAAAGAACATGGCTGCTATTACCATTTAGATTGTGTACCAAGCCCGCAGGCCAGACACAGGCACAAATAAATAATTGAATTTGCACTTCCAACACACAACCACTCCCCGCCCAACCCCCATCTTCAGCGAGATTTGTCAGGAGATGTTCATTTTCTTCTCCCCTCCTTTCTGGTGTTCTTCTCTCAGGAACAGGTTGTCATATTTGTTAAGGCCAGTGCCTGAGCCTTGTGGGCAGCTTAAATAATGATTAGGAGTCAATGCTCTGAGTGAATAGGCTAAGCATCCTCGCTGCACCAGACAGTTAGCCACCCACCCCACCCTCCATTTTTTTCATACCAAATGAAAAGGCCTTGGACAATCAGCATCTCCTCTCCAGACCAGATGCTTTTTTCATACGGCAGTTCTTCAATCAGGCATGAAATCACAAGCTCTCACAGGACTCCTTTTTGGTAACCAGGTGACAACCTGACACGGGTGTATTCCAACAATATGTCCTCCAACAATGTGTTTTTGGACATTAAGCATGTACCCACCACACTGGTTAGCATGGATAAAGTTATCAAAATGACAGGTTAGCAATAACAGGGTCTTACATCTATGTGCCGTATTGGATAGGCATAACAGTAAAAATCGGCCTATAGCATCAAAATGTACTGTAGGAAGATTATGTCTATGACTCATAGAAGCTCTCTTTGTACGTAATAGTAGCCTGATAAGCTACTGGTAGGGTACGTCAAGGTGACTCTTTACAAAGATGGAGTCACGTGATTGGTTCGGCCTAATGGCCACAGAGGCCCTGTGGTTAATTTCTAGACGTGCCTGCATAGCAAAACCATTTGCTACCACCAGGGTGCGTCTAGATTTGTACTCACATAAATAGCATGTTATGCCCTCCATGTTATGTCATCCTCATGCATCAGCAGCTGTAACATCACATTGTAATTAAAATGTGGCTGCTGTAGCTACTGAAATTTTTGATAAGCTTGTGTTAGGGTGTTCCCCGGGTCTCAAGAAAGTCACAAATAGCGTAAACAACACTTGCTCGACCGGCACATTACTGATCAGGATACACTCTACAGACGTATCAGCTTTGCTCTTATTTTCAGATTAATCTGAGGCAGGCAGCGTCTTCAGATCTGAAACCACAGGAATGTTACAAAAACTACAGAGCAAGAACAAATGAGAAAATCACTAGTGATGGCAAGCAAGAATAGTATTGAATTACAGGGCAGGACTGCGATGAGAATACCGAAGAGCTTGCACTGAAAGTTTGATTTGCTAAGCCTGTTTTGTTATTAGCCAATATCAAAGCGTCTGCAAGTATTGACTTTCACACAGTTCCCTAATTTATCCTTAAGGTATTGATTGGTGCAACACAAGAATGCATTATGTATTCAAGCTCAAAAACATAAACTGAAGCAAGCTAATAATTTCCATGTTGGTGCGCCAAGCACTAAACATCAGCAGTATGCATCAGCACTAGTTCATCTAGTAGCTTAATGCAGTAAGCCATACACAGACATTCCAACTGGCAGAAACTTATTTCAGGAAGGTGTTAGTACTTCTTCCTATTCCATTCAATTCAATTCGAATAAACATGTTCTTCATACTTTCATTGGCCCAGGGGCAGAATGCATTACAAAGCAGATGCAATTATGCTAGTTTAAAATAGTGTATACATAAAAATAGATAAAACTATTCACTAATTAAAATCTCCTCAACTGTATTGAAAAAAATGGTGCATATATTTCTACCACATTTCTATCAAGCACAGAAGAAATACTGTACAATTGTGTGTACAGTGCAATTTCTTTTATCATGTTGCAACAAGCCATTCTTTTAATGACGAAATGTTTTTTTTTTTTCTGCAGTGTGGTTGCATTATGCACCCAAAAGCTGTAGAGGGGGCTCCGCATAGAAAAAAACAAACAACAACAACAACAAAAAAACAATAATGTCAGTAACAAAATTCAAGATGCCAAGCTGAGATGCCAGTTCGGTGAATGCAGATTTTTCTTATCCTCTTCCTACGGGCAGTACTTGGTGACTTTGAGCAACAGGGATATGGGTTGATTTTCCTTTAAACCTCTCAGATACATTGAGGAAGATATTTGCAAGAGGATTTGGAACTAGAAACCAGATGAGATGACATTAGCAGTGGTATTCTCAGCGGTATTCTTCTTTCACTGGAATCGAAGAAGGATGCACCCACCTTAATAGAACCAAACAAACATACACAACAAACACACACACACATGCTGTACTGTGAGAAGAAAATCATTTTTGGTCCTGAAAAAAACAGTGTTTGTGTGGACCTACCTGCTGTATTCAGTACACTATCATTAATATTATTCCCTGGTGAACCTTTTCTCTGCCCTCCCCCATTCATCCTACTTCACTCACACACTCCAAAATGAGGTCAGCCATGTGTGTGTGTGTGTGTGTGTGTTTGTGTGTGTGTCTGCTGGAGATG